>CAUYPK010033470.1:0-55432 GCA_963574355.1 Loris lydekkerianus
CATTAAGAACATTTGTGATCAAGGGAGAGGAGGGAGGGGGGAGCTTTGTGGAGGGAAGGGTGCTGGTGGGATTACACCTGCGGGGCATCTTACAAGGGTATATGCGAAACTTAGTAAATGTGGAATGTAAATGTCTTGGCAGGGTAACTGGGAAAATGCCAGGAAGGCTATGTTAACCAATGTGATGAAAATGTGTCAAACTTTCTGTGAAGCTAGTGTATGATGCCCCATGATCATATCAATGTACGCAGCTATGATTTAAAAAAAAAAAAAGACCATTACACTTCTTGAGTATTAAACTCATTTGGATAAATAATTTAATATTTTGAAATATTTATATATAAATGAGGATTGTAATTATCAATTGTCTTTGTCATCAAAGAGATTTTTGTTTTAGGTTTTTATTGCCTCATCTATATAAGGTCATTGTGAAAATTCAAGTACTAAGGTTGGCCACATACCTGGAATATCATAAGTGTCTAATCAGTTTTATATTATATACTATATAGAATATTTTATGCACATACACGTTATTCTCTTGAGAATGGACTGTCCTAGATCATCACAATTCCACTTGACTTTAAGTAGTTGACTGGCTAAACACAACAAAATAAAACAAAGCAAAACTAAAATTATATGGTATTAATAGCCATGAGGAGTCCCTTCTCTTCCCTTCCCTCCCTTCCCCTCTCCTTCCCTTCTCTTCTCTTCCCTCCCTTCCCCTCTCCTTCCCTTCCTTCCCTTCCCTTCCCTTCCCTTCCCTTCCCTTCCCTTCCCTTCCTTCTTTCTCCCCTTCCCTTCCTTTCCCTTCCCTTCCCTTCCTTCCTTCTTTCTTTCCTTCCTTCTTCCCTTCTCTCCCCTCTCCTTTCCTTCCTTCCTTCCTTCCTTCCTTCCTTCCTTCCTTCCTTCCTTCCTTTCTTCCTTCCTTTCCTTCTTCCATCAGACTCTCCTTCTCTCCTTCAAACTGCTGAGCTCAAGGGATCCTTCCTCCTCAGCCTCCAGAGTGCTAGGAGTACAGGCATGAGCCACTGTGCCCTGATAGACATGAGGATTTTTATTATAAATTAACAACAAGAAAAAATTCTAAGTATATCAACTCATTTAGTTTTTTCTTTGCATGTACAAATATATGTGTATATATATATACAAACTAAGTAAACTAAGTAAATGTGATAGCATATTATTCTGTATTATAACCAATAATTCAGGTGTATGTGCATACAAAATATATACATATTTTCTAAGATCTAAAGCTTTCAAAATCATGTATATGATGTATATATCTATCTCTATATATGTATCTCATATGTATATAAACAGACCTCAAAGTGATTGGCATTGCTGTTTCAATGGAAGGGCTGCTTATTTATACAAATAACATTTTTCTATGATACAACACCATTTTACTTACATTAAATAAACTGAACAGCAGTAGCTTGAAGACAGAAATAAAAATTAGCATTAGATGAAATACAAAATTTACATGTGACTGTGTTAGCATTTTGAAAAGAGTCCCAGCAATACTCATTTACAAATGTGAAATTTTTATATGTGGTTCCAAGAGCGTATTTAATATCAAATAAGTTTGTCAGGGATAAATTGTTCAATTTGATTTACTGAACTGGAAAAATGATCATAAAAATTGGCTTCCAAGAACTCTAAAATGAGAGGCTTATGAAAGATTGGATAGCTGTATCTTACTAACATGTTAATTTAGTGATGCATCAGGATTATGTGATGTAATGGAGGGAACGACTACCATTAGCTCGAGTAACATTAGAATCTCATCTATGTATGTTATTTTCCTGCTTCATTCCATACTTGCTTCATTCCAAACTTCTACTAGGAGTGTTCATCTTTCAGGATGGAAATGGGGAAAGCATACACTTACCACAACAGTCCTGAGTGGAAAATGGAGAATAAGGGCCTCTAAGGTAATAGGAGTCACTCTTAGAAATGTGAGTGGGTCCCTGTCATTTGATATTACTTTTCAAATATATAAATGCTTTTATTTTTCTTTGTCGAGACAGAGTTCTACCCTAAGCACTGAGTAGAGGGCGATGGCCTTGTAGCTCACTACAACATCAGACTCCGCCTGTGGGAATTCTGCCACCTCAGCCCTGGAAGCCGCCTTGCCCAGCTGAGCTTTTCCAGTTTTTCATGAGTCGGGGTCTCACTCTTGCTCAGACAAGCCTCGAACTCCTAAGCTCAAGCAATCCTCCCGCCTCAGCCTCCCACAGTGCTGGGATTACAAGAGTAAGCCTAAGTGCTGATAATTTTTTTTCCCAAAGTAATATTTTTAGTACCATTTGAACCTTTTATTTTAGAAAAGATCATAATAATATAGAATACATACATTTTATAATAATATAAGTGTGAAAATAAAATATAAGTATATTGGTAGACTCAAATTATTTTTCAATGAAAATCATTATTATGATTCTCTTGAAATCTTCTATAAGAAAAAGTTTTAAAGATCAAATACTCAGGACAATATTTATTTTTGCAAAGGCCACATGTTAAAAGTCAATTATACTTACCAAGGTAACTAGATTGCTTTGCTATCAAAATATATGCAAATTTTACAATTTCATTAATTAAAGGGAAATTTCAGTAGCTGGAAAATAGTCATTTAAGGTAACATTTTTCTAATCAATATACTTTCACTTAACTGCCTATAGATCTGATTTCAATTTATTTTTCCAGTAGTATTTATAATAGGGGCTTCTGATGACAGATTCTGAAAAGAATCTCAAATGATATTTGTCAAATGAAGAAAACTCTGAGAAGTGGACCTAAAAAGACAAAATAGAATACATTTTTAGGATAGAAGTGGACAAACTTAGATTAAAAATAGTTTTCATTGCAATGGAGATTTATCTGTCATGTGTCTTGAAGTAAAGCAGAAAGTGCCCATGGGGGGAAAAGTAAATAAATTTATTTCTTTGAGCCTACCTCGTTTTTTCCTACCACAAAAGCTTACTGATATTTACCAACTGTGTGAGGTAGAATTAGAGCTGAAGATGGAGGTAAACTCAGAGACAGATATAGAGATAGATTTTAACCATAGTGAAATTCTCCTGTCCTAGTCTGAAACCCACTATTATAAGTAATCACGGGGCTCCACAACTGTAGTGCAGTGATTACAGTGTCGGCCACATGCACTGAGGCTGGTGGGTTCAAATCCAGTCCGGGCCAGATAACCAACAATGACAACTGCAACAAAAATAGCCAGGGTATTTTGTCAGGCACCTGTAGTCCCAGCTACTTGGAAGGCCAAGGCAGAGAATCACTTAAAAGCTCAAGAATTTGAGGTTGCTATGAACTGAGACTCCGTGGCACTCTACCGAGGATGACATAGTAAGACTCTGTCAAAAAAAAAAAAAAGAAGTAATCATATTGATCCAATTGTGCTTTTCCCTAGAACAAGTCTTCCAGGTCTACCACAACTAACTACCACTTAAACTGGACAACTTCAACAGCACTGTTTTTTTTCTCCCTGTTCTGGAGACTAGAAGGTGAAAGTCGCAGTGTCAGGAGCATTCCTTACTTTTGTGGGCTGTGAGAGAAAGATTTGTTTATGACTATCTCTGGTTTGTAGATGACCTTCTTTTCTCTGTGATGTTCCTTTTTATCTGTGTCCAGATTTCCCCTTCTTGTAAGGACCATAGTCATATTACAGAACCCATACCTTAATGATCCCATTTTAATTAATTACCTACATAAAGACTACATACAAATATGAACACATTCTAAGGTTCTTGGAGTCATGACATCAACATGAATTTTGGGAAGACATAATTCAGCCCATTACAAATGAGTCCCTTAGTGTTCAGCATTATTAATTTAATGTAATGGTAAATGAAGTTGTATTATATTGAATAACCACAAAATACTGACCTCCATTTACGAAAGGTACTAATGTTTATCTTTCTTACTTTTGTCATATTTTATGTTTGTATTTATTCAGTTGGCTATCTATATATTTAATAATATAGGTAAAATTTTCTATATGAATAATATATTTTTTGCTTTTTTGAGATTTTTTTTCTCTATGTATTTCATTTGACAAGTTATAGTTCACATAAGAAATATATGCCTTTCATTCCTTTCATAACGTAAAAATCCAATTTCTTCTGCCTTTTTTTAAAAAAAGGTGGAAGCATGAATTAATTTCTCCTTGAGGATAACGTTCTCTGAGTTGGCTAGATTTCTGTTAAAATCTGAACAAAATTATTTCTAAACATATGGCACAATACTCATCTTGAATTTCCTTTCAATTGCATTTTTTTTAAGGCAAAGCCTGAAAAAAAGTTTATGGAGGAAGAGAAAATAAATTTACAGTTTAAGAAGATCTACAAAGCAAGATACATTTGCCATAGACAGTGAACGGGCCTCCATTGTCTCAAAAAAAGGGCAAAGAGGCCTCAATTGTATTTTTAAAATTAATTCCATTATTTTTGGCTGTTGTATTGTTTTGTTTTTTTTAGATATGCATAAGTAATTCAGTACTTGATCCTGGGTTTTCGTCTTCAGTAGGTTCTTGTTCTCGGTGATTTGAAGAATGAATCCGCAGACCACAGATCAGTGGTAAGGCAGGATTCATTTACAGAAAAGAATACAGAAACACCAAAGCTCCTGGCAGGGAGGGAAAACCCAAGTCGAGAGAGAAAATCTCTCTCTTTGTGTCTGTGTTTGTTCACTGACCCCAGGCTCTTTGTCTAAGTATATACCATCCCATGGGGCCCTCTGTAGTTATATTTAGTGGGCTCAGTAGTTACATTTAGAGCATCTGGGACAGCATGTCTGGGACATGTCTGGGTTGCAAATGAATGGCTATAATCACTTTCATTCCCAGGCCTAGGAAATGGGGGGTTCCCTGTTAAGTTCTAAGGGCAAGGGGAAGGAAACCTAAGGTGCTGGTGTCTCCCCAGCAGTTGTCTGGCCTTCTGGCTGCTGGAGCCTTCTGCAGGGCACCCCTGCCTACCCTCCCGCCCGCTGGTTCCACTGCTTGCTGCCACTGCACCAACACCACCAAGGCCAAGGCAGAGGCAGCTGTCTGCCCCTCAGCTCTACCAAGCTGGCTGGAATACCACTTGTCCTGTATTGCTATTACACACTTTACAAATCTATTTAGTTTTACACTTTATTGTTTTCCTTGGGCACAGAATTTCACTCTGAAAATAATTCCCTATTAATACATTGCAATTAAAATCCAACATTGCCAAAAAAAACAATATGGTAACAATATGATTCTTATTTATATGTAAATACCTGCCTCTTTTGCTACCTTCATTGGAATCCATTGTAATATTCTTATATGAAAGGCTCTGAGTGTCTACTACCTGTTTAATTATATTTCCCTTATATTTTATCTTTCTACAACATCTATTATAGGAATTGTATATCTACATTCAGGATACAATGGTCAGTATCTTCATGTGAGCTAACTTTTCTTTTATACATTCCATATCTTCTCTTTTACTTCTATAATTGATGAGAGACAGATTGACTTTAGTATACAGCCCTTGTATATGTTTGTTTTATTTTCGCAATCCTATTTGGAATGTTCATTTTCAAGAATTCATTCTCTGATTGTTACAATTTCCAAACATTTATTTTCCTCATATGATGGTAAAATATCTATTCAGATATCTCTTTTTATGAACTTCATCGTCATCATCCTTATTATCTTTCTCAATATCCTCACCATGATCTCAATCATTTTTTAAAATTTCTTTGAAGAAACTTACATACATTTTTTCTGCTGTTCTATTGCTTTCCCTTTGATTAAGAGCATAAATGTGGCTCAGGAGTTCATGACCAGCTTGAGAAAGAGAGTAGACCCCAACTATACTATAATTAAAAATAAAAAGAAATAAAAACTGTTTATTCGTACTCATTGAATCCATGGCTAACAACATTATCACTGCCCTTGGAAAGAAGCCATACTCTGTAACATAATTTAAAAAGGTTTATTCTGATCCAAATTTGAGAACCATGACCTGGAGCCACACTCAAGAAACCTTGAACAAGTGAACTGAGGTGGTGGGGTCACAGTTTGGTTTTAATCATTTTAGGGAGATAAAGATTACAGGTGAGATCATAAGTCAATATGTGGAAAGCACACATTGCTTTCCACATATTGGCCCCAAAAGTTGGGATGTCTAGAAGCAGGAGCTTATAGGTTATAGGCGGGTTTAAAGATTCTTCAGCTGACAGTTGGCTGAAAGAGTCAGGCTGTGTCTAAAAGCCCTAGAGTCAGTGAAAAGAAATGCTTAAGGTAAAGGATCTGTTAATTAGAGACAAAGTACTAGTCAGTCTCAAGTTGTTTGTGATGTATATTGCGGCCTGCAGGTGGTAGGTCTTACATAGCCTTAGGTCTGTAGTGTATCCCTGAAAACATCTCTAAAAAGGGGAGGGGCATGCAGAGGCTGGTCTGATCTCCTTTCTCAGTGTTAGCAACTCAGTTTCAGGGCTCCTCTTTTTCCTCTATTTCCCAACATTATTTTTCCTCTTGTGATTGCAAAATATCTGTTGGTGAAGAGAGAGTCCACTCAGTCAGTTGCTGGAGCAAGGAGCTTTGAGAGATTATTTTCGTTCACATAACTCATGTTTGATTAAAACTCATCTAACATAAGTACTTTTTTTTTTTTTTTTCTGTAAGGCACATTACAACTGTCTTCTACTTGGGAAGACTAAAAAACACTTCAGTACTATGCTTGGGGTCACTTTAAAAAACAAAAATCACCAACAAAAAGCACACAGATGCAAAACATGTGGTACTAATTAGACTGTAAAAATGATATATTTTTACCATATTAAGTCTCCTGCTCTATGGACTTAGCTAGCAGGGCACTTATTTTTTATCATAGTAAAGCTTATGTAAGACAAGAGGCTGGGAATGTTTAGTCAAATGACCCAAATATTTCATCCTTATGCATGTCTGCACATCACTGAAAATGCGCCTCAGGATTCACAAATAAGAAGGCTGGGTATATATATTACCATCTCACAGGTGCTGTTATAAATATGTATATTCTTAAACTTACAACAAACCTGAGATCCAAATACAGTTCTCATCTTTGTTTTAGAGAAAAAGAAGCTTATACTCCAAGATAATTAATTAAAATATCTCCAGTAACAAAGCATTTATTATCATTGGAGTTAGGATGTGAATGAAACTAGATATTTGGGCTTCAAAGTCTTTCCTTTTATTTATTGTATGTCTCTGAAGATCAATTAAAAAATGACTTCTTGGGCCATGCCTGTGGCTCAGTGAGTACTGAGCCCCATATACCTAGGGTGGTGGTTTCAAACCTGGCCCCGGCCAAACAACAACAACAACAGCAACAACAACAACAAAGAAAATGACTTCTTTACTTTTAACAAAAATTTGAATTCACATATTTTAGCCAGGTCTCTAGATTAAAATATGCTTCCATAATTTTAATAGCAATACAATACAATAGCTAGGTCTTGTTAATAATTTGTGATTAAATATAAACATTTGTTTGAAAAAAAAAAAAGTCTGTGGAAACATAACTTACTATTTTGTAATCAGCTCTTTTAAGCTATCTTATTATTTTGTTATCTTCGACAAATTAATCAGAACATTTAACTTAATTGAAAAGATGAACAGTAACTATGTCATATAGAGAAGTTTTAGAAATGTCACTGCAAATAAATTAATACTCAAGCATTCCTTAAACATAGATAAGTGTTGAATTGTCTATTTTTATTGTAAGATGAAAGCTACCAGACTTTGTTGGCTTAGATGCTTATCAGTAAGTCATTTGGATGATACAGCTAAAGAAGCAGAGTCCCACTTCCAAGCAGCTTCCTCTCTGCTCAGAGCAGGTGCTTCACCCCCTTCATACTCCTCCCAGGAGTGAGTACTTCCAGCTCTTGAAGAGGTGTTAATGTGCATCAATTTCATCAATATCTGCTTCAATCCAAGGAATGTGGCTTTGAAAATAGCAGGCAACACATAAACCATCTGCATTTAAGTACTTGACATTTTGGTAAAACACAACAGCTATACCAAGAACTCCAACTGTTTGACTTGAATACATTTGATCTTTTCTTTTTCTGTTTTTATGGGGCAAAGGTTCAAAGAAAGCACAGCTACTGTTTAATGAAAACAGCAGGCATGAGTTGCACAGAGAACTGCTCTCCTATTCCCAGTCGAGAGACCTGAATTTTAAAAACTCAATTCCTCCTTGGAAATCATCCTACTTTTTATTCAAATTGCATTCAGGTTACTGACTGAAGAACTGAAAGAGATTTTCAATTTTCAATCGACATAAGAATCCTTTTTGTTCCAACTGGAAAAAAGAATTTAGCTTGGTGTTTAGGAATGTATATGAAAAATAATAGACTTCAAATAAGACAAAATAAATTTCATGTTATTTCCTTCCTTCTTTTTTTCTTCCTTCAGTGCCCCCTACCTTTATTCTTGGATTCCGTTCTCTTTCCCTCCCATCTTCCTTCACTTCTCTCTCTCCAACTACATTCAGTCACTTCATTGACTCACAGTCAATTCTACTCTTCATAATCTGCATATTCATTTACTGTATATTTTCACTGAAAGCCTAATACGCACCTGCGTCCCTTCTGTATGGTGTGGATGATACCCCCAAACTCCTTGTTCTTATCTAGTTTACATTCAATTAAGAAAAACAAATGTATTAAGTTAAATCAAGAATTTAAATGGTTTTGTTTAGCTACAATTTTCCCCCAAATAATCTGTATTTTTGTTTAGAAAACATTTGGACAGAGTATATATTTTCCTTATCACCAATGCCTATTTCTAATTTTGGATTAAAAAAAAAGTCAATATCTCTAATTACAAACACTACTATGGTAAAGTGTGTTTAAAAGCTATTGTTCCTCCCACAAATAATATTGAAGGTATATTAAAAGGGATTTAAGCAGTTCATCTGAATTCATCATGAATAAAGACCAGGAATCAACTTAGAAACCTGAAAATCATCCGTCTGCTGACCAAGCACCAGACTGATGAGGCCAGATCCTAAGACGATTTCACATAAAGTGGTTCCTTAACGATTCACTTTATGTGTAGTTTGCTGTTTCCCTCTCTCTCTGCCTTGGAACAGATGTGCCTGTCTGTGTAGAATAAATGGATTTTTGTTCTTTCTTTTTCTTAGAGACATAGTCTCATTCTGCCAACCTGGGTAGAGTGCTATGGCATTATAGCTCACAGCAAACTTAAACTTTTGAGCTCAAGCAATCCTCTTGCCTCAGCTTCCCAAGTAGCTGGACTAAAGGCAACCACCACAATATCCAGCTATTTTTAGAAATAGGGTCACACTCTTGCTCAGGCTGGTCTGCAACTCCTTAGCTCAGACAATCCACCTGCTCAGACCTCCCAGAGTGCTAAGATAATAGGAGTGTGCCACAGTGTCTAGCATAGATTTTTGTTCTTAAAATAATTTCTGAGACTTTTTTGAGTCACTTTATTTAAATGTAAAACAAAATTGATGTAAAATTACATAATCTCTATCAACATATACTGATATAAAGTATTTTTTGTACCATTCTATTTAGCTCCTTTTCATTTATATTATATAATCACATATTTGTTTAATAAATACGAAGAGGAAATGAGATTTATGCCTTTAAGTCATTACAGAAAAATTATAAAAAAGAAAAGAAGAAATATGAAATATTATAGAAGAGAAGAAAGTAGAAAATCTAAAAGCAGAAATCCTGTTCAAACAATATGTTTTGCAACCAAAGACAAAAATATTTTGGCTAAATAATTTTAATAAAGATAAAATTTCTTGTTTAAATAAAAAGGCAAGTAGAAAAAAAAGTGTAGTATAATATTAAAATAGCATTGAAAGTGATAATAAGTAATAAACCACTACTGATATTCAAAACATTTTATACTGATGTAATGAGGATGTTAACCAGTCAAAGCTAACAATATACTGACAGATTATATCTGTATTTCCACTTTATGATAATGTTCAAGTAAAAGGAGAGCCCATTTAAATATTAACTGGAAAAAAATTAAATGGAGTGGCATGCAAGCGAAAATTTATTATATGTAAAAAAAAAAAACTCTTAGAAACATTAGAAGAAATTAGGAGAAAAGTAAAATTTAGAAGAATGTGAGAGAAATTGAAGCATGGATATCTGTCATTGATTTGCAGCTATGACAGCAAAAAAATAAATTAAACAATATAAAAAAGTTAAGTTATTCTGACCTAAAAACATGATAAAAAACATAGATTTGTGTTGAGTATTTATCAAATATTTATATATTCACATTTTATACTGAAAAAGAAAACCTATTTGCTTTACCAAAGTTGTTTTTATAATTCTATTTCAAAATGTAAAGTAGCATTTGCTAAAACTTTTCTGCTATTCTAAAATCATAAAATCACTAAATATATGACTAATATGGAGCTAATAAATAGGTATATAGGTCAATCAACAGCTGAATAGCCATTCATTTTTAAAGAGTAAAGGAATTTAAATTTGGCGAGGAGGAGAGAGAGGAATATATGAACACATGAACACATGGCCTTAAGCATGAATTTCATCTATAATCCCAGAAGGAGTTTAATCTTGATCTAAAAAAAAGTTTACTCTAAAAAACAGAGCATATCAATGCACACTGTTTTCAAATTAGCAGTTCCTGTCATGTTGCAGATGGAATCTGTCTGGCAGATAGGCTTATGGCCGTCAGTCATGAAAGCTTGCCAAAGTTATGGCTATTGCTTTTCAGACCAGTTGCTATGGACCTGCATTTTGTCAATCCCTTAGTGAAATTAAACCTAACAATAAGAAGTACTTTTTGCTAGGTGGATTTTCTCAAAATTTGCTTTTCAGTTTTCTTACTGAACTCTGGGAACCCAAGCTTTAAGCTTCTACCATCATACATTGTGGTGACATTGGTGCAATACTGAAAACAGTCCATAGACTGTAATAATTGCTCAGTTCATGTTAGCTCTTATTCTTATCCCCAGATCTTTTTTCAAAGATGATCTTAGTTCCAGCTTGGTCTGATAACTTTTGAAAACCTACCACATGCTCACTAGATTATTTACAGATAACATAATTTGAAAATTTAATAACCACTCTGCAAGCATTTTATTATTTTTCCTAGTTTGCCTCTGAATAAATTGAGTTTCTGAGAGTAGAGAAATAATTCCCAAATTAAAAAAAAAAAAAAAAAAAAAACAGTAAACATCTGATAGGAAATTTGAAAGCAGAGTATTTTAGGATAATAGTAGTTTTCTTTTTGAGTTAAAATTCTTATTTCTAGGAAAACATAGAGCATTTTCAAAACATAAAGATGACTTAAAATTATTATAATGATAATAGAAATTTGCCAATTTTTTACTTATATAATTGATGCCTACTCCTCACGATTTCCATTTTATCTCCAAATACAACCCGGACACATGAACACATGGCCTTAAGCATGAATTTCATCTATAATCCCAGAAGGAGTTTAATCTTGATCTAAAAAAAAGTTTACTCTAAAAAACAGAGCAAATGTTTTGCAACCAAAGACAAAAATATTTTGGCTAAATAATTTTAATAAAGATAAAATTTCTTGTTTAAATAAAAAGGCAAGTAGAAAAAAAGTGTAGTATAATATTAAAATAGCATTGAAAGTGATAATAAAAAGGATAGGAAAAGTCTGAACTTCTCAGAGATTACATAAGCAGTCCTTATCAGAGTGCTGGTAGAAAAATAGATAGTGAAAAGGTGTTCTTGGACAAAAAAAAAAAAAAAAAAAAAAAAAGAGGAATATCTTATTGAAAATAAAGGTTAAAAAAAAAAAAAAAGAAAAAAGAAAAGGTCATTCTTTTTAAAAAAGTTTTGTACCCCCAAAACATGGATTCTCCACAAGAGTAAAATTATCCCCAGAAGGTCAAACCTAGATCACACAGGCAACAACACATGAAAATTATCCTATGCATTTACATTTATGTTGCTAAATTTTAAGAGGGGCAAGAGATTAGGAAATCAATGTTTAGAAAATCTCTTTGTTGGGAGGTTGGATAATGAAAACTATTGAGAAACATTGTCCATTATTAACCAAAAAAACAAACCAAACAGAAAAACTTTTTCCTGAAGTAAGAATTGCACCTATATCCAGGACTAAATGCAGACATAATAAAAATTACTTCTCCCTTCCTTGAATGCATATTCCAAGGCTGCCTAAGAGGTCTCTTTTATCCCCTCTCCTTAGAATTTCTTTGCTGCACATCTTCATGCAGACTGCTAATGGCTCCTGTCAACTTCTCTTCAGCACCAGACTGCTGCTGGGCGACCTGACCCACCTTCTCTAAATTTTCTCAATTCCATTAATTGTGAAGTATTATTAAGATAGAAGATGGCATTAATTGTTTCTAAATATATTCTTTCTTGGAACAATAAAATAAATATGAAAATAAATCTGGAAGTGAAGAGATGTAAAACCTCAGTTATATTCACTTATTGAATAAATATTTTCAATGTTTCCTGGTGGTCCAGGTTTTATTTTATATGCTAGCCATACAAAAAAATGAATAAATATTAATATGATACCACATGTTAGTAGTCTTGCAGAAAATGTTTTATGTTGAACAGCTACAATGATGTCAAATTTCTATATTTGAGATACACAGGAGTTTAAATGGGCAAATAAATATATTCATTTAAATCACTTGGATAATTTTTCAAGAGATAATGATGCTAGAATGAATATTTTAATAGTAAATAAAAATATAGCAAAAAAATTGAGATCTCATCATATTGAGTATTACCTTTAACAAATGAAGTGTCCATCCTTATCCTTAATTATTTTAGTTGGTTTAAAGCCTATTGCGGCAGTAACTACACTACAAGGTGTTGTAAGGAAAAAAAATCTAATTTGGAGGTAGAAGAGATACACATCTTGTTTAATACTGGTTTATTATCGACTGTCCATGTTTAGGTACTAAGTTATTTGGCCACCCTAGTCAGAACTCTTTCTCAGTCTTCTTGTATAATTCGGAGTCTTGGTTTTTGTAGGGCATGCAGATTTTGTCTTGATTTTCTGTATTCTGTTGTTTTGAATGAATAAATTGCAGTGCCCTAGAAAATAAAACACAAAACAAATTAAAACATAACATCACCAAAACTGTATTAAATACAACTATGAACGTATCAGAATAGATAAAATTTAACATCCAGAAAAATACCAATAATTGCTGGTGAGTACATGCCACAATCAGGACTCTCATGCATTGCTGAGTGATGTTTAAATTGGTGCAGCCAAAATACGGAAACAGTGTAAGTGCCCATCCATGAATGAATGGGTACAGAAAACACATGCTGTATGTATACAGATTGGAATGCTAATCCATCTTTAAAAAGAAGGAAATGCTGTCATTTTTGACAACATGGATGAATCTAGATGACATTATGCTGATTGAAATAAGCCAGGCACAGGAAGAAAAATACTGCATCATTTCACTTCTATGTGGAATCTAAAGAGGTTGAACCCGGGGAGTAGAGAGGAGCATGGTGGCGACTAGGGACTGGCAGTGGTGGATCTGGGGTGGGAAGAAAGCAAAGGGGAAATGTTAGTCATGGAGTACAAGGTTTCACTTAGAAAGCAGGCGTAGGTTCCAATGATTTATTGTGCAGCATGATTTTCATTGTTAACGATAATATATTGTACATTTTAAAATTGCTATCAATAAAAGAGCAGATTTAAATGTTCTCACTGCAAAGAGAGTGCAAGTAGATAAGATGAATGGAAATGTTTACAACTCTGATTTAACCATTCTACAATGCATACATGTATCATAACATCCCATAAGTGTTTATAATTATTATTTATTGATTTAAAGGTAAAGTAAATAATAACAAATATATAACATAAATAATAACATAAACAGGTGCAGCCAATTTGGAAAACCACCTGATAGTGTTTATAAAGCCAAGCCTACACCAACCCTATGACCACAGCAATTTTTGATATTAGCTATTCAACCACCAGAGGAGAATTATTTGCTATAGCCTAAAGCTTTTTAACAATAATCCACATGTTTAAAAAAGAAAACAGGCAAACTAATTAATGAAGTTAAATGTCAGAACAGTGATTATCCTCCCTGGGATAGTAATGAGTGGCAGTCAGATGAAGGGTCTTTTTAGATGATTTGAATACTATAACTCTTGATTTAAATTCTGCATTTTTAGGTGCATTCACTTTGCAAAAATTCTTGTACAACTTCTACACCTTTTGTATATCTATTCTTCTTCAATAAATAGTATTGAAAAAGTCATGTGCCAAGTAAATTAGTACAAAAAGGAAAGCATCAGGGTAATACTAACACCTCTAGTGGGTAATGTTTACACAGGCATATAAAAAGAAAATTTGAATAATTATTCAACTGAAAATTCTAAACCTAGTGATGGTAGTGTAAAGTGGAGGGGTGCGTTGTGTGTGTGTTTGTGTGTGGCGGGGCGTGATGTTGTGCAGTGGTCTTCACCCTGGGATGCTCACACTCTGTGGGTGTACAAACACTCAACGACCTGTAGGTGACAACCCAGGGATTCCCAGTAATAACTAGGTGAGGTCCAATGTTATGCACATGAAAGCATGTTGCATTAAAATACAGGATCCAGAAAGGCCTAGAAAAATCCTGGGTTATATTAACTTATATCTCAATCAAGTAGAAACTTTTGATTTTAAACTATTAACCAAATCTAACCTTGAACATAACACACTTCATAGGTTTAGACTCAAACATACTTTATAGGTTTTATACTTATTTATAAAATGATGGAGTATAAGAATAGAAAGAAATGTGAGCTGTTGGACCATAGCATTGAGTTATGAGCTTTGGATACTAGCTGTTAAAGCTGAGTACAATTTACCTACCTGTCAAATAAATAATTTCCAACTAGATGATCTGGGGGTCCATTCCAAGGCTAATGTGCTGTGACTGAGATTTACAGAGAACTGCCTTTAACAGGGGCAGTAAGTTTAACAGCGGCTTCCATTTAAGTGTTCACTCTGTGGGAGATAATGCCAAAATAATAAATACTCGTTTAACTGATTATAATGTGATAATTCTATGGGAAAAGTTTCTTTAGCTCACATATGATATTACTTTAAGATAAATATATTGATCTCTAAAACTAAATTGATTGATAGTTTTAAAACTACAGAAAAAATAAAATTTTCTATTCTCTCTCTATATTTAGATGTAATCTGTTCCTGGTTACATCGTCCTAAAATAGAATACCATTAGGTGAAATTCTGACTGTGTGTGCATATTTACTTATAAGCATTCACAAGGGACAAAAGCATGAAAATAATGGGGAATCATGTCAGGAAATTAAGTATTGTTCATACTATTTGTTTAAACTTGCTTTATTTGAAAAATGGTCTAAGGTCTTTTTTAGGAAAGATGAATATAATAAATGAACTAAATATGAATTAAAGGAAGATTAAGTCATATTTCATTTATTCTTTTTATATTTAACATATATTTTAAAATTAAATTAGCAGTTCCTTTTTATATACACATTTAAAATTAATAATAATCTATGCATATATCAAAAAATTATAAGAAGGCCTTAGTTTTTAATGGAAATAAATATAAGCCAGTATATTTGCATATATGCACTTATACTTCAGAATGCAAGCAATAATCTATTAAAGTTCTTTTTATGTTTGTACTGAGAGTACTGGAGTGGAAAGAATTTTTCTTTTATTTTTTTGCTTCATAATTTTTAATCTTATTTTCGCCTACAATTTCTTCACAATTTTCTGTATTTTTAAATGCATTCATGATGCCTTTACAAACAAATATATGAGATGCATTATGTATGGAATGTGAGACCTCCAGCAGAAAGTAGGTTGGGCTGACTAAGGCTACTCTGTTTACAAACCTTTCTACAGAGTTATTTCTGCTCCATCTCTGAAATAATCTATGATTAACTAGGGAGGTGATTTTCATCTTATTATGTTCTTAACTGTGACTTTATTTAATATATTTAAAATGAGCAAGATTTTAAAGCGCCACTCATAACCCCTGCATTTTGGATGATGTTATCCTCTCCCTGGCATGTGGCCAGTGCCTCTGTCCGTTGACACATTCCATTGCCCTGGCCTCAAACTACTGGACTGAGCCCAAATCACTGCCAACTGAGTATCAGGGAAGAAGTATGTTCTCATTCACAACAAAATGATCTGGAAGTTTTGAGATGCTATTGCAACCAATTTAGGACTGTAAAAATGGAGGGAAAGGAGCAAAAACACTGATAGAAAGAAACAGCCTGGTGATAGCATTCAAAGTCTTCCTTAAGCTACTCTGTTTGCTGTACATGAAGCCAGGCCTATTTTGGATTTTTCAGCCATGTAAACAAATGAATACCACCCCACCCAATATTTTTTTTTCTTTTGAGATCTACTATCATGCTGTCACCCAGTCTAGAGTGCGGCGGTGTGATCAAATCTTACAGCAGCCTCAAACTCTTGGGCTCTAGTGATCCTCCCTCAGCCCCTCTGGCCCCACCCCAAGTAATTGGGACTTTAAGCATGGGCAACACTACCCCTGGCTAATGTTTTCATTTTTCATAGAGACAGGATCTCACTATGTTGCCCAGGCTAGTCTCAAACTCTCAACTCAAGCAATCCTCCTGCCACTGCTTCTCCAATTTCTGGGATTATAGGCATGAGCCACAGCATTCAACTGAATTCTCATCTTTTTGTAATCATACTAGCTAGGATTTTCTTCTACTTTTGGCTAAAAATAAGTCTGTTTTTATACAGCACATTTTTTTCTTCATATGAAATAATGCACAAAGGAATGAATATTCATGGAATGTCTACTGTGGAAAGGCACTGTTATGGTCTCTCAGACTATTTAGTCGAATTCATGCCCTTGGCCACTTGCCTGTCTTCTTCAGAGAAGATTCTGCTTATATCTCTTGCCCATTTATAAATGGGGTCGTTTTGTCTTTTCTGGTTGATTAGTTTGAGTTCTTTGAATCTGATAACTAGATTCTAGTTATCAGCCCTATGTCAGATTTGTAGCACGGAAATATCTTCTCCAATTCTGAATGTTATCTGTTTGCCTTAGTTGTTGTGCCCTTAGCTGTGTAGAATTTTTTTCAGTTTGATCATATCGCATTTATTTATTTATTTTTGGTGTTGCTGCAATTGTCAAAGTGGTTATCTTCATAAAATCTTTTCCCAGGCTGATATTCTCAAGAGTTTTCCCCACATTTCTTCTGGAGTTTATATCATCTGATGTCTTAAATTTAAATATTTTATTCAGTGAGAGTCGATTTTTGCAAGTTGTGAGAGGTGCGGGTCCAGTTTCAGTCTTTTATATTTGGCTAATCAGTTATTTCAACACCATTTATTGGAGACTTATAAAAGATGGAGACTTTGCATCTTTTGTATTAATCTGGATGGAGTTAAAGAACATTCTCCTTAATAAAGTATCACAATAATGGAAAATATCCAGTGTACTCAATACAAATATGAAAACAATAGAAAAACAACTACACACCCCAATGAAAGAAAAAATACAATTCAATTCAAATGGGTCGAAGGGGGCCGAAGGAAGAGGGGAGGAAAAAGGAGAATTGATAAGCTCCCACCTAATGGGCATAATGTAAAAGTATACAGCATGCCCCCTGAGTGAAAGGCTCAACTACAACTTGGACTTTGACAAATGCAAACTATGTAACCTAATCATTTGTACCCTTACATTAATCTGGAATAAAAAAAAATATAAAGTAATAATAAAAAATCCATGCCTTTGTAGATTTATAGTATATTGTGTTAGGCAGGCAATAGAGAACAAACGTGATATGTAAGCATTCATTGACTACCACAGAGAATAGAATAGTGTCATACAGCAGAAAGAGGAGCTGAGGGGGAGGCTGGGGAATGCTGATGACAGGAGAGCAGCAAGTTATCAGCTTGCAATTTTGTAGAGTGGTCAATGAAATTATTAATTTTTTTTTAATTCCAAAGTTGTATCTTTGAATTTTTAAAGTCAGTTTTATTGTTATGTGACTTACAGATAGTAAACTCATTTTTTTTAATGTATAATGTGACAAATATATTGAGTTGTGTAAATGCCACTAAAATCAAGATATAGAACCCATGCCTCATCACTTCGCTTTGTAATCCATCTTCTGTCCCACTTTTAGCCTTGAGAATGTCTGGCTTATGTTGTTTTCTTTTTTAATTGTCATAAAATACACATATAATTGACCAATTGAACCACTTTTACATGCGCAGTTCAATGATTTTTAAATACATTTGTAATATTGTGCGACTATCACCACACTGTATTTGGTAATATTTTCATCTGGTACAACTATAACTCTATACCTATAATAACTCCTTATTTCCCTCTCCCCCCATCTTCTGAAAACCACCATCCTACTGTATGTGTCTATAATTTTAACTATTTCAAGTACATCACATGAGTAGAATCATACACTATTTGTCTTTTTGTGACACTATGTGTCTTTCTGTGTCTTCTGTTGTTGTGACTTGTTTCACTAAACATGATGTCATCCAGGTCCATCAATATTATAGCATATATCAGAACTTCCTTGCTTTTTACTTTTGTAATTATGTTCCATTTTATATCATATTTTACTTTTTATCTGTTGATAATACTTAGGTTACTTCCATATTTAACTATTGTAAATAATATGTGGGTTTATACATATCTCTTTAAGACCTTGCTTTCAATTCTGTTAGGTAATACATAGAAGAGAAATTTCTGTGTCATATAGCTATTATATTTTTAAATTTTTTTTTAGGAACCACCATACTGTTTTCCATCATGGCTGAACCACTTTACATTACTACCAACAGGTACACAAGGGCTCCAAATTTCCACATTCTTGCCAACACTTGTTATTTTTTTAAATAGTGATCATCCTAAAAAGTGTGAACTAATATCTGACACAGTTTTGATATTCAATTCCCCAATGATCAGTAATGTTCATCATTTATATGCCTGTTGGTCATTTGTACATCTTTTTGGAAATACTTTGTTCAAATACTTTGCCCATTTTTAAATCAGGTTGCTTACTCTTTTGTTGTTGAGTTTTATATTCTCTGCATATATTATGGCTATTACTCCCTTATCAGATATATAATTTTCAAATATTTTCTTTTATTCAATGGATTGCTTTTTTACTCCATTGACATTACCTTTTGATTTACAATTGTTCTTTAATTTTTATAAAGTTTAATTTGTCTATTTTTTCATTTGTGTTCTGTGCCTTTGGTGCCAGATCCAAAAAGTCAATTTCAAAACACAATTTTGGGAAGATTTTACTCTATGTTTTCTTCTAAGACTTTCATAGTTTTGGATCTTAAATTGTGGTCTTTAATGCAGTCGAGTTAATTTTTCATATGTAGTGTTAAGTCTAACTTCTTTTGCATGTTGTTGTCTAGTTTTCCCATGACCATTTGTTGAAAAGTTTGTCCTTTCCCCATTTGGTGATCTGGGCACCCTTGTCAAAAGTCGTTTGACACTATGTATATGTCAATATTTATTTTTAGGCTTTATATTCTCTTCGATTGGTCTATATGTCTATGTCTGTTTTTTTGCAGGCTCCCACAGTTTTGATAACTGTAGATTTGCAGTTAATTTTGAAAGCAGGAAGTATGAGTCTCCTACCTCTGCTGTCTTTAAAGAATGTTTCGGTATTCAGGGTCTCTTGAAATTTCATATGAATTTTAGGATAAGTTTTGTTATTTCTAACAAAAAGTCACCAGGATTTTGATAGAAATTGCATTGACTCTGTGGATTGCTTTGAGTAATATAGATATCTTAAGTCTTCCAATCCACGAACATAGGATGTTTTGCCATTTACTTATGTCTTTAATTTCGTTCAACAATGTTCTGAAGTTCTTTCTTTTTTTTTTTTGCAGTTTTTGGCCAAGGATGGGTTTGAACCCATCACCTCTGGCATATGGGGCCAGCACCTTACTCCATTGAGCCACAGGTGTCACCCTGTTCTGAAGTTTTTATTGAATAAGTATTTCACTCCTTGGTTAAGTTGATTCCTATATATGTTATTCTTTTCCATGTTACGAAGAATGAAATTGTTTTCATTATTTCTTTTTCAGAATATTCACTATGAGTGTATAAAAATGCAACTAATTGTTGTGTGTTTATTTTGTATACTACTGCTTTGCTGAATTCATTTATTAGCTCTAATAGTTTTCATTGTGGAATAGTTAGAATTTCCTACATATAAAATAATGTCATGTGTGAACAGATATTTTTGCTATAGTCTTTTCAATTTGAGTACCTTTATTTTCTTTTTATTAAATTCTTTTGATTAGAATTTCCAGTACTATATTGAATATAATTGGTAAAACTGGGGTTTCTTGCTTGTTTCTTTTCTTAGAGGAGAATCATTTAGTTATTTAGTGAGTATGATATTCACTGTGTATTTTTTATGTATCAGGATGAGTTTCCTTCTATTCTTGGTTTTATAAGTGTTTCTACCATAGAAAATTGTTGAATTTTGTCAAATTTTTTGTCTGCATTTATTAAGATACTCGTGGTTTTTATGTTAATTTTGTTAATGTGGCATGTTACATTGATTAATTTTTATATGTTAAACCAACCTTGTACTCCAAGAATAAATCTCATTTGGTCACATTGCATAATCTTTTTAATATGCTGCTGAATTTTGTCTGGTAAAATTTTGTATTATTATTTCATTTATGTTGACACTGAATATTGGCAAGTAGTTTTCTTTTCTTGACATATTAATATATTGGTCTAGCTTTTATATCAGAGTAGTGTGATCTCAGAGAATTATTTAGGAAGTATTACCCCCTCTTCAATTCTTTGGAAAAGTTTGAGAAGAGTTGTTTTTTTTTTTTAATGTTTGGTAGAATTCACCTGCAATGCCATCATGTATAGAGCTTTTGTTTGTTGAGAGATTTTTGATTACTGATTCAATCTCTCTACTAGATGCAGGTAGAAAATTTAGATTTTCTATTTCTTCCTAATTCAGTCTTGGTAGGTTTTGTTTTTCTAGGAATTTGTCCATTTCATCTAAGTTACCCAATTTTTTGGTGTAGTTTTTCATAGTTCTGTCTTATAATTCTTTTATTTCTGTAGAGTTAGCAAAAATTCCCCCACTTTCATCTCTTATGTCAGGAAATTATGTATCCTCTTTTAGAGTATGTATCTAGCCAAAAATTTGCCAGTTTTGTTGATCTTTACAAGGAACAAATTTTTGGTTTCATTGATTTTCTCTGTTGTTTTTCTATTCTATTTCATTTATCTCTATTCTTTATCATTTCCCATCTGCTTTCTTTGGGTTAATTTCTTCTCTTTTTTCTAACTTCTTATTTTATAGTGTTAAGCTGATGATTTGAAATTTAAAAAAAAATAAAAAAAACTTATATGAATATTTTTATTTCTTATTTTTTCCTAGTTTTTTCCCCCAAATATGCTCTATGAAATTCACCATATTTTTGTTATTTTTTTCCTTCTCAGTTCTATTTATGGATTTCTAAAAAGTTCAGTCAGGATAAGCCACTTTCTTGTAGTCCATAGAGAAGAAGCATTGAATTTTGTTGATTATTGCTAGGGAAGCTTCTTGAAAAACATTATCATCTTCACGTAGGAGAACATATCTTGCAGAATTCTGACTTCTTAGTCTATTGGGCCTGCTGTACTATATCTGCTTGACATCTCTTAAATCACGCACCTTGGGTCATAGTACCTTATGTCTAGTCTCCATGCTTCCCTATGGCATCAAAACTTCATGCTTCAGGAAGACTAGTGGTATTACTGGCTCCTGTTTCTGGAACATGCTACATATACATGTATCATATCAAAGATATGATACCAGATATTCACTGGTACCCTCAGTAAATGTTGCCTCCACAGGTCTGGGAAGCCAGGTGGAATAAAGAAGAATATGGATGAGTTAATACCCCTGTGATAAGCTCTGTTAGTTAAAGACTAGCAATTGGAAGACTTTTTCAATAAATGTTCCTATCCTTCCTTCCCCAAAAGACATTATGTGAAACATATTTTCTATACCACCTTAATACAATATGAGTGTGATGAGGCAGGTGACTGTGCCTTCAGTGGAAGCTATGGTCAGCTTCTTAAACTTTCATTTTGTGTTTGTTTTTATTGCTATCTTTGTTTTCCTGAGGTTATAACTTCCCAATAAAAAAAATGGATTTTGCCTCAGGTTTTGGGAACTAGGGATAAAACATTATTGCATGCATCATGGGGGCAAAAAGAATTGCATTCAAATACAGCTTAAACTTCTATAATTCATACTTCACAATTTTAAACATTTTCACATCTATAAACAGTGACTCTGGGAAATAGAGTTTTGCTAAGTTCCAACTATGTTTCTACAGTGTCACTCTCCACAAAAAAAATGTAAGAAAACTTTAACTTACTCTTAATAACATTAGTCTTTCCTCATACTTTAGACGTTTACTTAACAATTCTAACAGTAGAAGATGAAGGTAGCTTTTGGAATTAGGTTAATCCTGGAGATATTGATACTAACCTTGAAAAGTTATGGGAGATTCAAAAACCATGCTCAAATGCATAGTTGCAAGCCAGGGTGCCTCTCCAGAGTAGGTCCCAGGGAGTTAGAAGTACAGAGGAAGTATGTGTTATTAGACCTCAGAACATTGAGAGGTAAGAGTTTCAGGTGGTTAAATTAGTAAATGGCAGAAGATAAGTTAAAACAAACAAAAGTAAGGGTCCAAAAGAAAGGAAACAATCACACACAAAAATGCCATTTTAATATCCTGAAATTTAAAAGGCTTGTGAATGTATGGATGTGGTCATTTGAGCAAGAAAGTAGGAGTGGACAAACATAAGAAACTGAATTTTCTGCGTTTATGTGCAAGATTATAATAGATCCTTCGGGAGATGTGTTATGTCTTAAGCAAAACATCCTTCTTTATTTTCTGTGAGTAAGTTATCCATTCTCAGTTGTATTGGGTAATATATCTATAACTTGTAGTTCTAGATTATATCTATACCTACAGTTATTTTCAATACTTTCCCATCTCTCCCTTAATTTCTTCTGCCCATTGTGCCTTCTTTTTCTGCACTTTAATTTTTGCCGGTTTTGGGGAACTGTTATAAGGTGTAGTAGGATAGTAGTGATGGAGTTTCAAACAAGTGTACAGTAGATAACAGTGCTAAAACTGATGTTATTAGTTAATGATGATATAATCTAAGAATTAATTTTCTGGCTGCATTTTTTTTTTTTTTGGGGGGGGGGGGTTAACATTCCTGACGAGTTGATGCAGGCTAAAAGAGCTTTCATAAGACCTCAAGTGAAATAATTTTGATCTAGTATCTGCCATAATTAAGCAAATACAAACAGTAGGTTATTACTCAGGAATGACAAGTTAGTCTAAAGTCATTATGAAAAACTCTAGTCATGCAATGTTGGTAGCTACTATCACCACATACCCTCAGGTCTGTTCCAAAGAGCCTGTTTATTAAAATGGGATGTTAAAATTCGTTTTATTACATGTAGGAATTACTGTGCACTTGGGGTCTAGTATTTTAAGTTGAATTTTTTATTATTTTGTTACATTGGGATCTGAATAACATTTTATTTTTCAAAAACAATATTTTAAAAGTGCATTGAAAAACAATTTTCAAAGTCTATTTCAAAAGCTATTTGAGTTAGAACCTCAAGTAAATTCTTTCAGATATAGTTTGGTTTATGAAATATAACTGCCAATTAGTAGCCTATGAAATAAATTTTCCTCATAATCCATATAAGATTAACATTTCAAAGTAAATAAACGTAAAGCAAACTTTGTTAACTCCATTGTCTTCAGATTCATATCATTGTAACTAGCTCCTCACTGAACAAATTTAATGATCCCTATATAACCATCTTCCTTACCTATTTGACATTTTATGTTATTTACCAGAAATGATGGATTTTCTGCAAGACAAAGGAACTGAGATTCTGAAGATTCCTGGGCAGACTTGCTGATGCCAAGATTCACCATTGCCCACAACCTGCCCACAAGGTATATGCCCCTTGTGACTTAAACCCGTGTGAACTGTCCCCAAGTACGTGGCTCCTCCTTTGAAAGTCTGTGATCTTCTTTAGTCCTTAGAGGATTTGAAGGAGAGTCTCATTTCCCCCAACAAGGCCTCTGTCTTATTATATTCAAAGTATTTTTGGTTGCTTTCTTGAAATTAAAGAAATGTGTACAATGAAGAAATGCCTTCATAGAATGGGTCACTGAAATGAGAAATCTACAAACAGTTGAGTTTTAACTAAGTCTCAACTTGGTTACCCTTGATTGGGTTTTTATAAAATGCTCAACAAAGTTCAACTTTGTATTCACATGACATATCAGTATCCAGCTGAACTTAATTTTCTGAGGGAATGTCTTCTGGTGCTTGAAAAAAAATACCCTGAGATACAAGGGAGACTTTTACATTTGGGGAAGTGGGAAGATACAATGATATGGAAGTTGTAATGATTATAAAACAAACAAAAACAAAAAAAAGAAAAAGAAAATCAAATCATAGTTCATTTCTTTATATTTCTTCTCTCTGTATCCTTTATATCAGGTTGCCATTTTGGTGACATTAGAATCAAGGATGCAATATTTATAGAAGGATGTTACTCTAGTGATAACGTATTACAAAAAGCCTTGGCAACAATCTGAGACACAGCAGGGGAGCTGTAAGAGAGCTATTTTTGTAATAGTTAAAATTATACTAAATTAAAAAAAAAAAATCCCTGCTGGGCCTAAAGCTTTAAATAGCAGGGTATGTTGTAACTGATCAGAGCAGCAGATTCTGATAATTTATTACCTAGGATGCAAAACATGTTGACAAATAATATTTATGTATGAAAATCAATTTAGGTCATTTTTATGTAATTCAACATCTAAAGTCATTTTTTAATGGATTCTAGCCTAAAAGTAGAGGACTATATAATAGAAACTCTACATTAAACATAATAATTCAAATGTCCTTATGATAAATGATATTTTTTCTTCTGGGTAGATGCCTAGTAATGGTATTGAAGGATTAAATGGTGAGTCTAATTTGAGTTGTTCGAGGATTCTCCATATTTCCTTCCAAAACGGTTGTATTAGTTTGCAGTCCCATTGGCAGTGTAAAAATATTCTCTTCTCTTTACATCCATGCCAGCTTCTGCAGCTTTGAGACCTTTTGATGTGGGCCATTCTCCCTGGGGTTACATGATCTCTCAGGGTAGTTTTTATTTGCATTTCTCTGACGATTAGGGACGATGAGGATTTTTTCAAATATTTGTTAACCATTTGTCTGTCTTCTTCAGAGAAGATTCTGCTTCATATCTCTTATCTAGTGGTAGATAGGCTCGTTTACTCTTTTTTCATTGATTAATTTGAGTTCTCTGTAGATTCTAGTTATCAACCCTTTGTCAGAAAGTTTTGCCATTCTGAAAGTTGTCTTTTTGCTTTATTTGTTGTGTCCTTAGCTATGCAGAAGCTTTATAGCTTCCTTAAGTCCCAGTTGTTAATTTTTGTTGTTGTTGTCTAATACACACCCTCATAAAAGAAAAACTCAAATCAATTCAAGGTGATGGGCATGGGAAAAAGGGAACAGAGAGGGGAGGAGGTTTGGGGGGTGGGAGGTTACAGTGCATGGCATACCTCTTGTGGGCAGGACATGTAGAGGAATTTACCTAACAAATGAAATTTCTTTGTACCCTCAAGGAACTAAATAATAATAACAATAATAAAAAAAAACAAAATAAATAAAAAATAATGAAAAAGAAAAAAAAATATTAATTAAAATCTAGCCTTCTGGAAAACAAATTAAACACACAAACACCCACCCCCCAATGTTTTTTTCTAGAGCAATTCATTCGATCTTCTGAGACATTCCCGTAAATCAGACTTGGATTAGACTGGTATGTAACTTTCTCTTTTTGTTACTCTCTTTTAATTTTGTTAGTGGCTTTATTGAGGTATAATTCACACAGCATGCAATTCATCTATTTAAAGAAATAAAATTTAGTAATTTAATAGTTTCTAGTATATTCATTACCTAAAAAAGAAAACTTATTCCCTCTAGCTTTTATTGCCTATCACCCATTCCTGCCCACCAGCCCTACACAGTCTTTAATCTCCTTTCTGTCTTTACACATTTCCCTGTTTGGTAGTTTTGGATTATTGGAATCATTTATGTTGTCTTTGTAACTGCTTTCTTTCACTTAATGTAAAGTTTTCAAAACAGTACATATCATCACTTCCTTTATTCTTTTAGGCAAATAATATTCCCTTGAGTGAATATACTACATTTTGTTCATTCATTAGTCTAGGGACATCTGGGTTGTTCTCACATTTTGCCATTATAATTAATACTTCTATGACCATCAGTATAAAAGTTTTTGTGTATTCATATGTTTTTACTTCTCTTGAATGTCATTCTTTTTAAATTTTTTAATTTTGTGAGGAAAAAAGAGAATCATTATATATGAAACTTTTATGTATAAAAGCAAAATAAGACAAAGTGTTTTCATTACATCAATTTCCTACTAGGAGACCACGATCAACAAGTAGATACTTAAAATTTATTTTCGGGAATTCCAAATTCCAATTCCAGATGTATTTGCTATTATGTCTTCAAAACACAAGGTTGGAAAATTAAGTTCATGAATTCATCCTAGAAAAGGTGCTACATACCTCATTGCAGAATTACTATGGTCACCTTTGAAGTACTCCCCTTGGGAAGCTGTGCACCAATACCACTGTCTAGTCCACCCTTCAAAGAAATTTTGGAACTCTTTTTGGAATGGCCATCAAAGCTCTTGTAGTACGAGGGATTCTGACAATTGAACTGAACACATCCTAGAAAAATGTTTTGAAGGGTGGACTAGACACTGACATGAGTGCACAGCTTCCCAAAGGGAATACTCTGAAAGTGACTGCATTGATATTCAGCAGTGAGATATGTAGCACTTTTTCTAGGATGAGTTTTGGAACTTAATTGTCCATTCTCATATGATTTTCCAGAGTTTCCAAAGAAGATGCCAACTTCACATGATAAAATTTTTGTCCCCTTTCTGTTTATAGGATTCATTGCTCATCCTAAAGAAATCTCAAGATGTAAAAAAGAGGAAATATTTCCAAAACAAAAAAGTTGACATTTCTGATATTTTTATCTTTATGAGTAAATCTCATTTGCTTTTGAATTTTAGACTTGAGAGGTTCAATGTGAAGTAAAAATATGACCATGAAATATTTTGAGTCACATGTAATACCAAGGAACACTGGTGAATACTTAGTGAAATGTTTTATTTCCCTGGACAGTTCTATCATCTTGCATATATAATGACTCTCTACATGAAAATTTTTTTGGTAATAAATCTGTTAGATGTTCAAGTTTAATTGAAGTAATTGTAAATTCTTTGTTTAAATTCAAGGGCAGAACTTGGCCCTTAGTGTGTAATTAGTGTTTACTTAACATACTGGAAGTTATAATTAGAATCCTTATTGGAGCTAGGTAATCTAAAATATGATCAGTAATTTACCATAGTAGCAAAGGACATTTAAAACAAAGGAAAAGAAAACTCAAAGAAAGCTTTAAATAGGTGGTAAAATTATATTCTAATGGGATCTGGAGGATGATGGTATGTGTTATTTTTTCACTTGTTTCATTTTTAATATTTGGTATTTTTCAGGACTTATATTTTTTATTATTTAAAGGAAACAAGGCACTGACTGTTCTATTTTCCCCCAATGTCTGGAACTAATAATAATAGTGTAAAACAGCAATGGTGTCTCAAAAAAGAGAATTAATAACCTTGGAACATTCAGCAAACAGTTGTATTTTAAAGAAATTTTTTAAATTTTTGGTCCTAAATAGGTACTTTTCCAGTTTTGTTGTTTAATTTTTCCTCAGAATAATTATATATATATTATACGTATAATAATGCAATAATGTGATAATAATAACATAATTATGTATAATAAATAATATATGTGCATGTCAAATTTAAGATGCAATTTCCTTCTGCCTCTTGTATACCAATTTCTAAGAATTGTTTTTAGAATTAATAGGTATTAGCACTATTAATAGATAAGCATATACAGGAGAGAAGGAGAAATAATAAACATTTTCAGGCTTTTCTGCAATGAAGATACTACAAAGCCAGGCATCTCCTAGTATTTCACGTTGGAAAGAAATATTGGTTGCTGTTGCCACAAACACACTCAAATGTGCACACACACACACACACACACACACACACAATTTTGAATATATCTTAGTGAGAACTATTTTTATAATTTTATAGAATAAAATAAAATAAAATTGTTTCACAATTTCAATTCAGATATGACAGAGGAAGACTAAACTTTATATAATTTTTTTTTGTACTGGGTATAATTTATGTTTGTTATCTATCTCCTGATTTAATAATGTAAGAACATACACATACACTTTACATTTCATTTAATATTAACAATCATTCTGTTTTTCCCTTTCATATATTTTTAAAGTGAATCAAAAACTTTCAGATAAAAGTATAAAAAGTTAATAGACTCTGATGATTGTTGCACTTAGTAAAGTTACTAAAATCACTTAAAATGGGTAAATTTTATATGTACAAAATACAAATCAATAAAATTATTTTAAGAAATTGAAAAGGTAGCAATTACTATAGTAACTCATGCCTTTTTCATGTTTACAATTTTCCAGGAACTGTGATAAACACTGTATAGACTATTTTTTGAATCAGTCACAGTAATCTATAACATAGGAACTAGATGTATTAATAAGTGAGAAAAGTAATAGGCTGAATGTTTATGCAAATTGCCAAATGCTCCAGCAATACTCAGTGATATAGCTAAGAGTATATTCCTACATGTATAGTCAACTATAGTGAATAGAAATCATTCAAACTAAATTATAACATTTCAATTCACATTAGAGCAAAAATAATTTACCAGTGTTTCTTTATAATATCTTTGAGTAGCTGATTATATAATGCCTATAGCTCCATCGCCAACCAGCCTGTGGACATTCTGACATGTGATAGCATATTTCCCTTCATTTCCAAAAGTAATTTGAGTTGGTCATTTTGTGAATTGTTGCTAAAAGTAGCCTATCTGGTAAGTTTATAATAATGGTGGAGATGCTTCCTGTATTTACATTGAATAGAAAAAAGTTATTATTTCTGTTAAATTATATGTTTGTTTTGGCTATCTAATAAAAATTTAACCACCAGTGTTAACAACAAGCATTATTTGGATAATTTTATTATCTAATAAGTAATTATCCTAAATGTACTTTATGGAGAATGAACTTTATCATTACTTTCTTCAGGAAGAAAACAACAAAGAAAAGAAAAAGATAGTGAACAAAAACGAAGAGGAAAAGATAGAGGAGGGAAAATTTAACAAATTTTGAAGAAACAAAGGTTTGATCTTTTGTATTAGAGCTGGTGGTTAGCTCTATGAGAGAAAATAAAAAAATAGGTTAGATTTGCTAACATTGAATAGCTCTGGAGACACAAGGTCCTCAATTGTAAACTAGAACTGCAAATAACTATCTGGAGGATTTGTTGCAAGGTCAAACAATACGAATCATTAAGTTCAGTTCTATGATCATATTAGGTACACATTCAACTTATTAATGATGAGAATAGACTTAAATATATTTGCATTACCTTTTTTGTATCCACAGAGCAAGTGTGTGTGTGTGTGTGTGCGTGTGTGTGTGTGTTGCATGATATTTAAGTGAGGTTATTTGCTTTTGAAAGTTCACATAATCTTAGAAGGTTGTGATTTTAGTTTTCAAAGCCATTTTGAAATTGTGCTAATTAATAATGCTTCAGTATGTTTTTTTCTTTTTAAATATTGATGTGCCTGTAAGGAAAAACTAATACAAAATGTTGTTTTCATATTTGAAATTGTTTTTGTTCTTCTTTATACCTTGTGACAGCATATGCAAATGAATGAACCTTCTCTAAAGATAATCAGAAAGAATAAAGAAAGATTCTCTTTCTAAGACAGAAACACAGATTGACTTCAATCTATTGGAAGTTAAGCACAGAACATGTGTTCACCCACTTTCTCCTCATCATGGGGTAGGTTCACCTGCCAGTTTCCATTTGCCTACTTATTAAATAATACACGGTGTCTGCAAAAGTTATAACCAGAAAGGAAGACAAGGTGAAAGTCACTGACATTCTTCTTGAGTTGTCTGATATAATATGACCTGAAGTTACATGAAATGGTGAAGTGAGGCAAGAAGGGAAGTTTCTGTCAATGTCAAGTTTCTGAAGGACATGCACTTCTTTTTCCTATTTATAAAGAATGGGAAATATTGTGGGAGTGACATGATTGCTCAGATGAATCTAGGTTCTGCTCTTGACTAGATGTGTGTGACTTCTGGCAAGTCAATCAGTTTCTTTTAATTTAAAGTAGGGAAGCATCTATTTTACAGGGTGGCTGTAAGAGCTCATTCACTCATTCAATTAGCAAATAATTATTGATCATCTGTCAAGTGGTATGCTCTGCGTCGGGCTTGGGGAATAATATAAGAATAAAAAAGAAACAACTTTTGTACTATGAGTTGTTTAGAACAGTTGATGGAAGCATACAGTATTTAAGTATATAAGTCAACATAGAAGACCATTATAGAATGCAGTAAATTCTATGAAGGAAATATGAGAAGGAAAGAGCTGCCCTAGATCAGTGTTAGCCTGTAAGCATAGGTAATATTTGATCCGGAACTAGAATGAGAAGAGCCATTCATATAAAGATCTAGAGTTCCCCAGGCACAGGAAACTGCAAATGGAGGGCCCTGATGTCTGGAAAAAGCTTCCTAGGTCGGAGGAAAGAAAGAAATCAAGCCCTGGAGTAGGGAAACCTGAAAACGTGAGCTTACCTGAATGTGACAATTGCTATAAACCAGTGGTTACTATGTGACTTTTATTTCTTCCATTTTTGAATGGAATGTTATTTAGGTTATAGTCTTTGTGTTTCTCAATTGCATGTTGGGAGTGTGAGAAGCAAACAAATGCCTTTTAATTTCATAGGTCTCTAGATCAAGAGGAACCGTACCTGAGAGTGCTCATGCTATTCAAACCTCATTCAGGCTGCAGGCGCCTAACCATTGAGCTTAATGCCATAATCGAGTGAACTGTGAGTGGAGACAGAAGGAAGAGAGTGTATTCTGTAAGTAGGAAGGTTTCATGTTGCTGTACCCAAAAGGCAGATTGTGTTAGATTGTCTCAGCAATGGCGGGAACAACACCTATCATGCTTCTTTGCAATATGACTTTACCATTGCCTATTTCCCTCTGCTTGAATTTGGGCCGGACTTGTGATTGTGTGTTTTTTTTTTTTTTTTTTAATTAAATCATAGCTATGTACAATGGTATGATCATGGGGCATCATACATTAGTTTCACAGACCGGTTGACACGCTTATATCACACTGGTTAACATAGCCTTCCTGGCAATTTCACAATTGTGTTGAGACATTTACATTCCACACTCAACTAAGTTTCACATATACCATTGTAAGATGCACCACAAGTGTATTCTCACCAATCCCCCTCCTTCCACCCCCCTCCCTCCCCTCCCTTTCCCCCTTCCCCCTATTCCTAGGTTGCAGATGGGTTACAGCATTCATGTGGAAACCTTAAATTAGTTTCATAGTAGGGGTGAGTACATTGGATACTTTTTCTTCCATTCTTGGGATACTTTACTAAGAAGAATATGTTCCAGCTCCATCCATGTAAACACGGAATATTATACAGCCTTAAAGAAAGATGGAGACTTTACCTCTTTTGTTGTTTGCTTTCTTTTCCTTACCTTGGCTCACCAAGGAGCCTGTTTCTGAGGGTGTCCAGCCAGGACACTTAGCAACCTCTCTTGCTTGGAGAAACCTGCGGGTTGTTAGGCGGCTGGGGATAAGGCACTGTGGAGAGGGGAACGCTCTGATACACTTTGTGGAGCTTTCTCTGAGTATTATCAGTAGGAGAGGGATTGCAGGAATTGCTTGGGATGTCAGTACTCGTCTGTGTAGAAAAGCGCAAGAATAAGAGCTTGGACTTCAGGGTGTATGCTGGTGAATCCTGACCTCAATTTCCATGGGCGTTGACTGGTAACTATTGGTTTCAAATGGCAGATGGGCGTCTTAATCGCCCCATGTGTAGGTTGTGCCCCGTGGGGCTGTGTTTTGTAGGCAGTGAAGTTAAGGCTTGCCCAGAAAAATAACATGTTTTCCTTGCCTGGTGCTTGAGCTGTTTTGCCTGGTGACTGGCTGATTGGCGGTTTGGGAAGAAAGGAGACATTGGTTAACTTGGGTGTCCGGAGGAATTTTTTTGTGTATGTTTGTGTAAGTGGTTGTTTCTGTTTCTTCGGAAACAGTAGAGGACAGATGAGGAAATAATGATGATCCTGTTACTTAACAATTTGTGTTCAGGGTCTTTGAAGTGTTCTACCAACATGAACTTGATGTCACTATTTAAATAACCATATCCCTTTGGGAATACCAGACACCCTTTGATGTCAGTATGGAAAAGGAGGCTGGGAAAACTGAGGGCTTTAGAAAAAACTGGGTATTTTGCCATTCTGATCCATATTCTAACTGCTTTACCCTGTTGTGTTCCTTACAGAGGCACTTAGTGGAGAAGATAAATGAAAGCTGTATCAATCAAGGCCTTCTTTCAGCCTTGGTGGAAAAGGCTTTTCTGAGATTAAAAATCCCTGACACATAGGATGTGATGGTGTGTGGAAGGCATGTTTTCATTAAATAAAAATTTGACTACTCCCAAGCATTAAAAGAACTCAAAATCTGTTAGGCTTTCCACATGTATAGACCTTTTAGCATTGGAAGGTGACCTGCTTTTAGGGACACAGGTCTCAGACTAATCATCTTTAACTCTCTAGTCCTCTAGATTAGGAAATGTTGCTATTATTAAGATGTCATTGCTCCATTTCCTCAAGAGGTTGAAATGACCACATCATTGATTATGCTATGACTTCCTTTTTTATTTTACCCCCCCACACAGATAACTACCTATTTAGAATATTTTTAAATTAAATATTACATAGGATATTTGGGGAATAAAAAGGAGAGATAGGAAAGAAAAATAAATAAGGAAAATAGGTGTTAAGATGATAAAGAAAATATGATTTGCTAAAGAAAGTGTGATAACGAAAGGAAGATCTGGTTTCTTTTTTGATAGCCCAAGGGGAGGGTAGATGTAGCAAGAGTGTGATCATCTATATTAGTCTTATTTCAAATGCTCCTAGGTCAGCCTACATCTCCAGCTGAGTAGAAAACCGAGTTTCTCATCTTATCCCAGTGTCTTGCTCAGCCAGCACTAGTTAAATTTTATCCCAGGCTCAAGTGACCTATTAAACTTGGAGGTTGGCAATTATTTAACTTTTATAACAACTGTGAAAAATAGGTATTATTGTCTTTGTTTTAAAAGAGCCCAACACTGGAATGAAAAACAAACAAGCGTACCTAAATTGCAGATTGGCTGGTATGTCACAGAGCCAGGGTTTGAACATAGACCTGACTCCAAAGTCTTTCTCACATCTCAATTAGAAGCCCCCCCCCCCAAAAAAAAAAAATCCATTTGGCAGCTTTCAAGTAAAAAGCTAGTAGATGAAGATTTGCTTGATAATTGCTGGATTATCGAAGAATCGTACAAGTCAGGATCTCTTTAAAGATCACCATCTCTGACATCATTTGGAATCTTCAGTCTCTTGACACATGCCACCAAGTGTGTATGGAAGGCTGTGCCATTGAGCACCCTGCACCTGATATCTATATATCTATATATCTATATCTGTATCTATTGACTGTATAATAAAAACAGTAGTCAACATTCTATGGTACTTTACAGTTTATAAAGTGCTTTCTCAAAATATTATTCCATTCAATTCTTCTAATATCTCTGTGAGTCAGATAATGTCAACATTGTATATAGTCATTTTTTTATAGGAGAAGAATAATTTTCACAGAAGTTAAGTAACTTTATGTAGATCATATAACTAGTGAGGAAGGGAGCTGAGAATTAATTGTTTATTTTCTAACATAAAATCTGTTCTTCCGGCCACAATGTTAGTTTTCTCACAAATAATTGTAGTCATACTTACCAGCATTAAAAGCAAAATAAATCCTAAATTTAAAACAAATTTAAAAAATTCTTTCTAATACAATTACAAATTGCTCCAAGGGTTGTATGTGTGTGTCTATGTGTGCATCTTAAATTGGCATCTTATTATGAGAAATATTTAGCTGTGAAAGGATGGCATTTGATGTAGTTAATGAAACAGTCTTGCTTTCTCATGGCCCCTGAGCCTCAAAGCGCTTTGCTAAAACTACCTTATAGTCATTAAAATCCTACCTTACACAACAGAAATCAAGGCATATCCCACTTCCTTGCTGGACAGTCAGTGCTTGGAGGACAGAGAATATTTTTGTTGAGCCTTCATTCTCCTGGCGTGGGGCCTCATGCATGGAAGGCGCTCAGTGACTATGCAAGGAAAAAAATGAATGAATGAGGCCAGTGTCCACAGTGTCTGATCCTACCCCCAAGCATGACGAAGTTGAACTGCCTTTGAACAAGTTCAGTGTGACGGGTAATCAATCACTGTCCACAGGCCACTTTCCCTGAAGCAGCCTGTGAACAGTGCCCCATGAAGAGTCCTTGAATTCCCTCTCTGAACAGCAAGAATTTACCTATGTGGATATGGGGGCTTTCCTTTTCCTGTCCCCTTTTGTTAGCCTTTCAACAGAGATTATCTCACAAGCCTCCTGCCTGCCAATGTCTCTTAGGGGCTGTGCGCACCCCTTTCTCCTTCAGAAGGATCTATGTTCAGGTTGTTTCCCCGAGTTTGTCCTACCCCCTCTGAGCAAAGAGGCTGCATTCAGGCTTAGGAAGGGTTTCTAGGTTTTGGAGAGCAGAGGCATTAAAAAAAAAAAAACAAAAACCCTTCCCTTTTGCATGTGTTGACTCAAAATGGTGCTGTTGTGTGGGGGCTGAAGCCCTGAGGAATAATAGGAGCTGGCCCTGCGTTTGTTTATTAATGGCTTGGACCTTTTGATGAATTGGAGTCCCGGGTCAGTGTTAACCTCTCATGGGTGGTGGGTTCAAGGAAAAGGCCTTTCCTTTCCATGTGCTTTTACCAGGATGTTTTAGTGGATCTGCAGGCTTTGTAGAGTGACTCTTCTGTTTAATAGGAAGTTGAGAAAGACATGGAGCTAATCCATGGAAGTGACTGAGAGATTCTCAGAAACACAGCTTATTTCTGTACTTTCAAAATAATAAGTTTAATGATCCCTAATAATGATGAAGCTTGTGCAGAAAAGGGTCCTAGATTTTTTTTATGTTGCTTCTTTATGAGATCAGTATCTTCTTCATGTTACATTAGATTAGGAGGTTAGGCATGAGTTTTGAGTCTTGGGTTAGATTATCGGGGTAAAATAATCTCTATAAAGTGTGTGAATATAGATATATATATATGTACATGTTTATATATTTTATATATATATATAATCTTAATACAAATTAGGTCATAAGAAAAAATATTAAATATACATGCATATGTATGTGTGTAATTTTTATTCTTCTTGGCTTTTTAAGCTTTCTTATTGAGACACTGGTTAGGGAGGCAAATGTTCTCCAACCATGTAGTCCATGAACTGATGGCTAATGGTCCTGGCAACATTAGGGCAAAACTTAAAAAAATAAAATAAAATAAAATAAAATAAAAAATTAAAAAGAAAAAAGAGAGAGAAAGGAAAACATGCTCTATACATTGAGGCTCTCCTTTTAGTAATAATATAAACAATTATCATAAGTGAGAGGGCATCTGAGCAGAAGACATATTTTTACTTTGCCAGTGATTTCTTTTGCTACTGTTGAGTCAACAGTGCTGTGGTAAGTTATCTGTACAGTGGGCGCTGGAGGCAGCCAAACCAGATAATTTGCCTAGAAAAAAATCCACTCTAGTTTATGTGGGCTTAATCATCTGTCTCCTCTATGAATTTAACCTGAAAAGGTATGCTTATGCTTAGCTAAAATGTTGGCAACAGACCCCAGCCCTCCCTTGCCTTGAGAGGGAATGATAATTTCACATACTTTTTTGAATATTCATAAAATTTAAATTGGCATTGAATCTGCTCTCGTCCTAAGCTTAACTTTGGCGGAGTTTTTTCAGAGCTCTTTGAAAAGTATAAAGAGGTGGGTGTGCCTTCAGTTCCTCACTTTCATTTCCCAGCCTATATGTGGTGTTGCTTTTATTGTCTTTCTCTTCCTAGTGTCTTATTCTCATCTGCCTTTTACCTTAAACCAAGAAGATGGTGTGGGCCAGGAGGCCGTGAGCTCTGGTGCTATGGTTCATTCTCACAAAAGCCACACTGTTGGCTGTTGCATCAGGGGATGCAGGTGTTGCTTAGGACCATCTATTCTGCACCCACGGGGCACTTCTTGTCCCTGGCCCCTACCCACTAAATGCCAGTGAGGGTCACCCTCCACTCCCCACTGGGGCATGCAAGGAAATGGCAGCTTCTCTAGGAAGGCAGATGAAAATGTGCCTTTTACTAATATTTAGAAAGAGAACCTTCTTAGAATGATGACAGAATCTGTGGATGACATAAGATTTTTGCCTTAAGATGGCCTCTAAGTGACCTGCTAGTACAGTCAGATATTCACATGCTGGATATTTGAAGCAGGCTGTGTTAGGAATCTGAATCAAGTCTTCAGGTATATTTTTACACTATGTTCAGCTGATACCATGAGTTATTGCAGGCCCTAAGACAATTTCTGGCTACTTTAGAACACAACCTACAACTTTCTACTGAAGTCAAAAGAAAAAAGGATCCAATTAGGTACCATCATTCTCAAATGTCAATAGTAAGTAATAGTAAGTTTTTATAGTGAGATGAAATAGTCTCTTCCCAGTCCTTCTGAAAGCAGGGTCGTTTGGCTTAGGCACCACTGGGTTTTATGTACAGTCTCACATTTTGTAACACAGATTTGTATACAAAAAGAAACATTCTCAGATGCTTGGAGTATTACTTCAGCCACATATTGGATGGACTAAACATATATTGTTGTTGGAGATGCAAAGATATCTAGAATCTAGATTATCTTGTATCTAGAATAAAGACACAAAGAAAACAACTTTACCCAATAGAAATCACTTGCCTGGGTGAAAAGAAAACCAAGACTAAAAAGTTGTGAATTGTCAGAATATGTGAAAATATCCATTTTGCATAAAATATTTTAAAAATCAAATACACCGAAAATACACTAAAACTTATCTGGAGACAGAGAAGTCTCTTTGGAAATGTGTTATAATTCAAAAGAAGAAAAAAGAAAAGAAAAAATTGTTCTGCTGACTTTTTTCCTTGGATTTTCTAAAAGCCAAGCTGCGTGAGATCAGTATGAAGAAAATACCCAATTCTGCATTTAATTTCTTTGGTGTTATAGTTTTTCCTCTCAGGAGTTCAACGGGCAATTATTTTAAATTATAATTCTGAAGGATTTTTGGAAAGGTAATGATGATAATGTCAGCCCAAACCTCTGACCACCTCCGCTTCTCATTTTCTTTTCTTTTCTTTCCTTTTTGTTTATGAAGTGAGCAGGTAGAAAGGAATGGAGTCTGCCACCTTTTAGCGTGTTTCCTGAGGTTGTGTTCAGTCCCATTAGAAACAAGGCAAGTGATTTAGTTTCATTCATTATTTCCCTTAAAACCTGAGAATCTCTACACTAGTGTTTTGTAACCACAACACATCAAGTAAGTTTTTCCTAGAGATGTGATGTGTTCTGCAAAAAATGTATTGTACCAGATGGGAGCAAGAAAAAGGACAGGCCCTGTGTGTAGCTTACACACATCCAGTGACTTACTTTCACGCTGCATCGCTGATGCCGTGCTTACCAAGTGTGTTCTGAACTATTGAACTCATAGGTAGGAAAGTTATAAGGCAGGATTATGTGAAACAAAAGTCAGAATTAGCCAAAGACTTTGAAAAAAGTCATCATATCTAAAGAAACATATGGAAAACTTAAAAAAAAAAAAAAAAAAAGAGGAATCTAACATATGAAAACCCAATCCCACTGGAATGTTTTTCTATACACATAAACTCCACATAAATAAAACCACAGAGCTCTGCACAAGTACGCCAGAGGACGTGAGCCCCCAGCACTCTCTCCTGTTAGAGCCTCCTTTGGGAAGTAAGAACTGGGTTAGTTGCCAGAGACAAAAGCCGTTTGGAAATCCTTCCTCCTGGGAACAGTGGGCCTCCTTCGAAGGGAACTTTTGATGGTCCCTAAGCATGATCCAATGTGTAACGCAATCCCGAAGAGGTCTGTGTTTTAGGTCTTAGGATTCTGCGCTTCGGGGATACCCAGGGATAGGGAACATCTTTTAAGGAACGGAAAAGTAATATTTAACTAGTATCATGTGTCAAGTTCAGGCCTTCCAGGGGAGACTTCTGGCTATAAACTTCCCAAGAACACGAGCCATTCACACTGAATTCTGGTGAAATTTTCACTTATTAGAGACTGTCCCACTCTTGGTCTTACTCCCTATGTAAATCTCTGGTTTGAAAACTTTACAGCATTCAGGCATTTCAAGCTTGAGGGCTGAAATGTCACTTTTAAAGCAGGGTTAAAAAGGTCACACAGCTGCAAATAATAATAGCCCAATGAAATTCAGATTCTGACTGCAACCCACTTCAAGAATAATACTAAAACAGGAAACGAGCCTACTAGATCTTTTTACCAGTAAAGCTAGTAAGAACACTACTGATAAAATGTGTGTGTGTGATAGAGAGACACAAAGAGGGTCCGAGAAAGGGACATCGAAGAAACAGATACATAAAGAGACAGAGTTTTAGAGAGAGAAGATACACACGGAAAGACAAGAGGAAGTCAGACACACAGAGAAATCAGAAAGATACGGATCACACTCACAAAAGAATTGGTTTTCTTGGACTTAAATTCAAGAGTGTTTTTTTTTCTATTTGAAGCTACAATATTCAGGTTTCAAATATAAACATTCAGGTTTGAAATATATTTGTAACCCAAAAGATTAACTGTTCTTTTCTTTTGCACTTAGATTCCGTTAGTTAAGTTTTCAAATCATGCCTCTTTGAATGGGCCTGTTTTACGGATGAGCCCATGCCAGGGTTAATGAAAGGTACACTGTCTCTCTGGAAGAAAGTCAGCCCCAAATTGAGAATATAATTCCCTTCCACCAACTATCAATATGTGGGAAGAAACTTTCTGTATCCTCGTTTTGAAAGAACATCTTTTCAAATCAGAGAGTTACACAGGGAGCAAGACCAAGAGTGAGACAGTCCCTGACAAGTGAAAATTTCACCAGAACTTTGTGTGTTTTGGGGAAGTTTATAGCCAGAAGTCTCCTCTGGAAGGTCTGAACTTGACACATAGCACTGCAATTAAATATTATTATTCCATTCCTTAAAAGATGTTCCCTTTGCCCAGGGATCCCTGAAGCTCAGAATCCTAAGAGCTGAGACAGAGACCTCTTCAAATAAAATACATTTGGAGTGTGTTTTGGTGAATGTGTTGCGTTGTTAGTGTGCGTGGCTCCTTGCTCTTCTGATATATACATTGAAAAGTATTTGCTTTTTTTCAGAATTACAAGGTGCAAATTGGCTGTGCCCATAACTAATTTAATTAATAAACAAACTTTGTTCCCTACAAGAAAGCAGCATTGCTCTGGACGGCCATCCCAGTGGGACTGACTCAAGATTCTCCTGTTTGTCAGCTGTTTGTGGCCCTTCAGGAAGGATCAGGCTTCTCTTTAAGAACACTTCAGTGAGCTCCACAAGGGAGCAAGGTCTGCTTTATGTGAGTCTTGCCAAAAAAGCTCTTTCCACACTCATAGGTGGGCAGTAAATGCTGACAGATGTTAACGTCACTATTCAAATTGAAGCCTGGCTTTCAGACTAGGACGCCTTCATATCTAGGTTAGCAATGTCAGAGATGACAGGGATCTATCAATATTATTGTTTGTGTTCACTGATACTTAAAATTTCAGTTTTCAGGTTTAATATGCCCATAATTTTCAGTATTTATAAGAGCACATGCCAGGGTTTCAGATCAGAATAGCACTTTTAGTGCTTTGTTATTCCAAATTCCGTATCACTGTATAAATCTGTTGGCTGTGCTTGGAGGAAACGTGTGCCATCCCAGTAGGATCAGAGTTTGATGTTGACTGAGGAAGGATCAGTAAGGGATTCCTGTGATTCAGACAGGGAAGCCTCACTCTTGGCTGAGTATTGCAAACCAGCTGAGATTGATATTTTCCTACTCTGGGCTCAGTTTAAATCTTAAATTTAAAATAGACATTTAAACTATATGGTATGACTATCCGAGTTTTTTAGCAGCATTTGCTTTTTGTAGTGTTTGTCTTTCATGAAATAGTAATTCAAGTGGATCCCTAAATGGCTGGCAAAGAGTTTGAATGGATTGCATCAGCCTTTGTGGACGATTTCCCATTTTAGATCAGGAATTTGTGGGGTCAAATACTGAACAATGAAAGAGATTCTTGCTCTTTGCTAGGCCAGAGGAATCCAGTGACAATTGAGTGTTTGAATTGTAAATCAAGCCTGTCATCTCCTTGTCAACTATGAAAAACCTCAACTTACTTTGCATACTGGGAGGGTTTGTTATTAGGGTATTTTTTGTTGTTTTCTAAAAATTTTAAGGGAGATTAGACTCATGAGGCATTTGTTCTAATTGAGCATTGAATCTGAATTTGGGAAAGAGGAATAAAAATGAGTATTATTTAGAAACTATTAAATGATGAGATGGCATCTGTCACAATTATGGGTTGTGTCTAGCCAAAGTAATGGGATCACTCACTGTTTTTTAAAGTGTGCTTTATGGGGCTCATATGCAGCTCACACATGGTTCATAGATTGGACTTTAATGGTGTCAATGTCTATGGCAATATTAACAGACAATTTGTAATGAATTCATACATTTACCTGTGAAATTTAATGAAAACTAGTTTCACCTAATTGCACCAAAAGCAACTTTGGCTTTTATATGTCCAATCTGGGGAAGTTTCTTTTCTGGCCATACTAGGAACAGGTGGAGTGAGTAGCCCACACAACCTGTTTTCTCACAGAAAACTTGATCTGGGCAAAAGGGGTTGAAAACCACTGCCTCAGGAGTAGAGAACAGGCAAGCTGTTTGGAGAAGTTTATTGCGATGATTCAGGATCATTATCCATTCCACAAATATTTATTGAACGCCTACTATGTAAAGCTCTCCACAGTGGAGACTGGGGTATGGCGGTTGCCAAGCAAAACTTGGTTCTTAAAAAAAAACGCCAGCCTGTAAAACAACTGAATGGGAAAGGAGAGAACAGGCCTGAGTTCTGAGGACAAAATGTAGAACAACTGGCTAAAATCTTTCTGAGCAATTTGCCCCCACTTGATGGATGATAAAAGAATCTGTGCAGGGCTTTAGCGGGGATCTATTCGAGAGAATAATTATAAATATTATGTGCTAGAAAAGAACCATCATAATAGACCATTAAAATAAACCAAAGCTCTTGACTAATACATTATTAGACCAGATCATACTAGCTGATAAAAGTAATGAACCCTACATGTCAGAGCGGTACCACTTAAGGAAACTATTGCAAACACCTACACAGAAAGGGATTAGCAAGGGGGTGCTGTTTGCAGAGTCCTAAATGTGGGAACTGCAGAGCCTCAAACTATAGCAGTCGGTTCGTACACATGTATATACACCCACTCACCTGGACCTTGTTAATCACTCAGAACTTATTTTATTTTAGAAACTGCCATTTCACCTTAAGACTTTCATTCCATGTTGCCAAAACATATTTGGTCTATGGATCCATAGCATAAATAAATAGAATAAATTGATACAGACTCATTTGTGTTTAGAAAGAAAATAATAAAATGACAATAGTCACTCAGTAAAACCTGTTGATGACTAAACATTTTGAGGACAGATTCTATATGTGTCAAATTATATTACCATGGCATGATTTCTTTTACTGACACATGTCAGTGGATATTGAAGTAGATTGATCATGTTTCTCTAAACACTACATCCATCTCAATGAAGGCTCCATAAAATAGAGTAAAACTTACATGGCTGAACTTTGTTCTGTCTCCAAGGCCCAGCATTATAGTATAAATCAAGGTATTTGCTCCAGCTCATATGCAAATCATAACCAATAATGAAGGTAAAGCTGCCGATGTTGATATCAAACAGAATTGCTAAAGCCTTAGCATTATGGGCCTGAATTTCTGGGGAAAGTCAGTATTTTGGTTGACCAGGGTTTGGGGTACAGTTGTGATTATGGTAGAAAAATACTTTCTCTTCTTATTTAAGTGTCTGTGCTTGGCCAATCTCTTTCTTCACTTTGGCTTGTTAATGAATCCCTTTAAACCTTTTCCAGCAGCACTTCCAGTCTTGATCACTTCCATTGCTTGGATGTTAATCTAATTATTATTATCAATTACTACTTTCAGATGTAGGCTGTAAATGTGTATGTATGGAACTTTCCCATTCTGCTGCCATGCAGTCTTAATGTTGTTTAGTATGAATGGTATTCTTTCCTTATATTAGTAATAAAAGCTCTTCTTTTTTTTAGCTCGCAGCAACCTCAAACTCCTGGTTTCAAGTGATCCTCCTCTCTCAGCCTCCAAGTAGCTGGGGCTATAGGCACCCTCCACAATGCCTGGCTAATTTTTTCTATTTTTAGTACACACGAGGTCTTGTTCTTGTTCAAGGTGATCTCGAACTCCTGAGCTCGAGAGATTCTCCCACCTCAGCCTCCTGGGGTGCTAGGATTATGGGCATGAACCACTGCACCTGGCAAAAAACCTCGCAAATGGTATCCAAGAAAGACTCACTTTAGGCAATTAAGGCAATCATTTATATTTTATAATTTTATAAATAGAGACTATTTAATATTAGCATGAGGTTCCAGTAATGCTTGTTCACAAAACCTCCCTCCACCTCCAAACACACACACTTAGATACACAGACTTTTCTTCTAATTTGAAAATGTCTTATGGGGCCCATAGTGGACTAGCATGACACAGGAGTGGAGGAGCCGAAGGTTGGTATTCAGACACCTCTAGTCAAGAAGGGGACATTGAGACATGAAGCAACTAAATGATCTGGCAACGATCGAGCCGACAAAGGCTACCGTGGCAGAAAAGTTCTAGGAAAGCATTTTTAAAAATTTACTAGAAAAAGAAGGCGTATTTAATTAAGGATAACTCAGTTTACTCGGCTGTCCATTCTGTCTTAGATTGAAATAATTTTCTTGGCTTGAAAGTCACCCTTCATTTTGAGATTCAGAAGTTGCCAGTTTTCCTAGTGAGGAGAAGTGATGCTCTGTGTTTAGTGATGGCAGAACCAAGCAAACAGAGAGACGGAGTTGTGTTAATTGCTCCTGGCTTTCCTCAGGGCGCAGGCAAGCAGAAAGATCCCAGAGATGTTTGTATCTTTCTTCCCTCTAAATATAATACAGCAAAAGAGTTTCAACAATATGTGTAATACACAAAAGATGTAAAATAATGTTTATCGCTGTATTGGTGAATGGCCAGTGGGAAGTCACTTCAAATGGCGAGTGAAAAGAGAATTGCTCTGGGGAAGTGCGGGGTGAGGAGGAATAGTGGTGTGAAGAGGATTTGCAATACATTTTCTGATTTGTTTTTTAATAACTGACTCATGGTGTTGTCTAAGGCACATCTTTTAAACACTTTGTGCTTCAGAAAAGTAAAAGTATATATGTGTGTATTTTCCTAAAGAATATATGTCAGAAACAGTGTTGATGAGGATGGGGAAGTGTAGTGATATGTAAGTACTGCAGAATTGGTTTCGGTAGCAAGATAAAGCTTCCTTCAGGCAAAGGGTGACTCTTCCATGACTCCAAGAAGAGCATCCTCTTCAGGGGCACATGTGACTCTGGAGTCATTTTGGTATCACCTACAAGTAGTGTAGCATTTTATTAATTTTATTTTGTTTTATATTTTATTATTCTGGATTAACATAAGGGTATATACAATTAGGCTACATTGTTTGTGTTTGTAAGGTAAAGTCCCAGTTATGGTTGAGTCCATCAGGTAGGAGATGTGCTCTATACCCCTACCTTGGAACCTGACAGATGGGAGCTTACAAGCAGCATTTTAAAGAAGCAAATTGCTTCCTGTGATTGGAGTAAAACCAGTATGTTTTAATTAGGTAATAGAGCCATGTACCATTAGCGGCACATGTAACTTACATAAAAGCAGCTCTAAAATTTTCATAAAAGAGTATGATTTAGAAAACTATTTAAATTGTGTAATTTTAATTTATACAGTACCTCTGATGATTGTTTAAGAAATTATGTTAGTGTGTGGATTGGTAACCACAAAACCATGTATACTGTACTTTTATTGACTTTGAGGAAGATTCGCAAAGGTATTTTGATTACACTCAATTTTTGCCTAATGAATGCATCTTAAAACTGAACTGCTACCTACTAAAAGACTACGGTATAACTTAACAAATTTGATTTTAATATAAAGCTGTTCTCCTTAAAGCTATCTTCTTATTCTGGATAATTTATCTAGATCAAAGGGACAACAGCCATAATCTAATATTAATTTCAAATCATTGTATAAAACCAAATAATTGAAATGTCCAAGGTAATTTTTCTTTTTGCATTTTTTGATTTCTGTTTATTCCCACATAACTGGGATAATTTTTTTGAGGCATGTTTGTATGCCTGAGATGAAAGAGAAATTAAGCCATAATTCAGAATTGTCTGATAAACTGGTCCTGGGGGTACTTTTGCATCACTTGGTGATGCTGAAAAGTGCTGGGCTGATCATGGGTGTATCACTTGAAGTGTTCTTGAAGGTTGGCCTGCACACTGATGATTACCCGGTACCTGTCCCTGCTCTCACTGCCCTAACCTTTCAGCAGGACTGAATGAGGATTCAATCTTCCTATGCAGGTGCAAGAACCTGGTAATAGCATTCGCTAGGCAGGATTTCTGCTGTGAAAACTCTATGGCAGTTTTCTTCAAAGTAAAGTCAATATACACCCAAGAAAGCACAATAGAAGTGCAGCCCCAGGGGAGCCTAACAAACTTCTGCCAAGCAGGGCTTGTGTGCATTCCTTTCAGTGTTTTACTTGTCTCATTTGGGAGTTGGCGGCATAGAAAGGGGGCTCCCAGCCATTGCATTTGTCATGTTTCTCAGGTAGAAGCAGGAGATATTCATGGATTTCTGTTTTCCTTCCTCCCTTTCTCTCTGATCCTTCAGATCTATGAGGAATCCATGATGAATCTGGAGCAGGAGAGGCCATTTGTCTGCAGTGCCCCAGGCTGCTCCCAGGTGAGTGTGTGGATCCTCTGTGCTCTGTCATGCAGCAAATGCACCTGCCTTCCCACAGGGAGGCAGCTCTCACCTGGAAGCCGTGTTTGCCCTAAGCTTGTCTTCTTTTCCAAGATCCTACGAAAATCCCTTCAGCATCATTAGCATGATCATTGTCATTTTCATCTTTATTATATCCCCTTGAACAGTTTGAACTATTTTGCTCATACCCCTGGAAATATAACAGTGTTGGACATTTCCACCCATAACTTCTCAACCCCTGAAGCGAAACAGATATGTCCTATTCACTAGATATGCAAGGCTGTCATTTCAGAAAGGGAGAGAAGGGTGCTTACTTTTACAATAGCCACTGGAATAATGGCTGGATCTTTGGATTATTAGTAAAATAGCTCACTATTTTAAATAGATAATTTTTTTTCATCTTTGAGTATAACCCCCCCAACCTAAAACAACCCCCTATTGCTCTTCTAGCACCTGGAGTTTCCTGATGTATCTAAACTTTAAGAGATAGGGGGAATCTGTGCTGTGCTGGATTGAATCTTTTAGACTTCAGTGGCTCTCATCAAGCAGAATTAGAGTGGGAGTTAGGTAGATACTATGGGGAGAGCATTTAGCATCAGGTTTGCACATAGTAAGTGCTCACTTAATGTCCACTGTTGTTACTACAGCTGCTGGAGCTACTACTACTATTATACTGGATCTTAGCTCTTTGAAAGAAATTAGAAACATTCATCACCTAACATTAGAGCTTTGCATTTTGCCTTGGAACTTGACTGTGATTTTTTTCACTCTTGACCCTTTTGGGTATCTCCAGGTTCTAGTCATTGGAAAATGACCACCTGTGGTTGCTCTCATGCCAATCCAGATCATAGGCATCTCTCCAGTGTGGGTAGTTTTACTTTTTCCTCATGCTGCCCAGTAGTATCTAGGGAATGGAGCACCCTCACCTGTGCATGTGATGGGGTTGACGGTGTAATGTGGAGCAATGCCTGGGAGTCAGATGGAAGCTGATGCCCATGGAGGATGCTTCTTATTCTACCTCCCCAGAGAGTTTATGGAGGATTCCAGGAGCCTCTTACAGGGAAGAAGTCATAGAAACATAAGACATTGTTGCTGGGGTTACCAGTCACCAACTGAGTAACCAGAGTCCTTTGCTAATGTTCTTGAAGTTTTACCAAGGGCTTTGGTATCAATGTTTACTTTCAACTTATAAATAAGAAAAGTAGTAGAGAAAATTATTTAGAAGGAAACTAGTTTGGAGGTCATTCTAAAGTAGGAAATGCTAGGAAAACACAAATAGGTTGATAAGTACTGGGAAGAATCCTGCTAGACCAGGACTCTCCATTATGAATGCAGAATATTGCCTTACTAAAGTAACTAAATTAAAACTTACTTCCTAAGGTAAGACTAATTCTCAGCCAGTTTCTTTAAAGAGAAGTTTAGATAGACAAAGGGAATCAGATAATTTGAGTGGTTTGCTTTGGTTTGGCTGTGAAAATGTGACATAAAGTTTTATTCAGTTCTTGTCACTCAACACATTTGGGAGCCTATTTTGTGCCAGGCACTCTGGGTGACCTAGGGAAGTAGCAGTGCAAAGACATATGTGTCCCTGTCATCACAGAGCCTCACAGAGCCTAGGCATCAAATTTGTAATCAGTTCATCAACTAATCAACTGATTAGTCAATTGCAATTTTCCGTGAAAGAAGACCATGGGCCACTTTGAAGAGTATAATCTGAGGCATTACTTTATTTGGAGAGGTATCTGGGAGACTCCTCCAAGGAAGGGACATTTAATGGAACAGGGTCCTCAGAATACCCAGCAAAGGCAAGAGAGGATTCAGGGAAAGGAAGGATTCTCAGCAATGTCCAGCATTGTAGGTGACAAAGAGGAAAGAAGTTCAAGGAAGGAGTTGTTAGCCATATCTGATATTTAGGTAAATCAGAAGAGAGCTGCACATAAGTCATTGGACCAAACGGCAGGATTTCCTCAGCTTGGCACCATTACCATTTCGGGCTGAATGATTCTTTGCCATGGAAGGCTGCCCTGTGCATTGTAGGATGTTTAGTGGCATCACTGGGCTCTACCCATGAGATCCCAATCGCACTCCCCAGTTTCAACAACCCAAAATATTTCCAGACATTGCCAAATATCCCTTGGGAAGCTAACATGGTCTCTAATTGAGGATGACTGATTTGTATTTTGGCTTTTTTCCTGGATCCCTTCTGTTTTGGGGTCACTTACTTCCAATTGATGCCCTCCCAAGCTTTTTTATGTATTGCTGTAAGCCATATTTTCTCCTTTTTGGCATCAGACAGGGGATAAATAAATGCCACAGATGTGTGGTCACTGGTGTCAGGCCTGTAGAGCTGGGATAGTCAGAGGACTGAGCAGAGGCTGTTGGGTTTGGCAGGTAGGTGCTTGCCAGTGACCTATTAGAGGGGAGCAGGGTGGAGGCCAGATTGCAAGGGATTAATGAGCGAGTGGGTGGTAAGGAAGTGGGGGTGGCAAGCACAGAGGACTCTTTCAGGAGCACCAGGCAGTGACGGGAAGCAGAGTGATATAATGGTAACCTGAGATGGAAGCAGGTTTTTTAAAATTAAAGGATAGCCAAGCTGGATTTAGTCAAGGGTAAGAAACCAGTGAGAGGAAAGGAGTGAGCATGCTGGCTTGCAGAGTCAGTCCCAGAAGGTTCAGGGTGTGGAGAATCCTGCAGAGGAGTAGGGTTGCTAATTCTTCTGTGAAAGGAATGATGGAAAGAGGGGCAACAAAATCACAAATTCTGAGGTGGAGGTGGTAGTAAATGTTGAAGGGGGTCCATTTTTAATGACCTTGAACTTTGGGGCAAAGGAGCAGGCCATTTTCTTGAGAAGGCTGAGTGGACTGAGGGAAAAGAAGGACAGATGTGGAAATTAGAATTTTCAGTTTCTTGATTTTAAAGTACAATTCCATGCTTCCCTCACTGCAAATTTAAATGTGAAGATGCATCTAAAACTTAATGTCTGCATTTAATGTGTTTCTTTTTTTTTTCTTGACAAGCTATTGTAAAAATATGTCCCTCATTCACTTGAAGAGGTGTTAGAATTGAGAAAATGTTGCAGTCATCTCAGGGTCTCCTGGTGGGGTGTTGACTCACAGTCAAGTCAGTGATTGAGATCATGACATTTACTTTAGGGATGTCCATAGACTGGGAACTTGCACAGACAAGAAAGGATGGCTGGGAATTGGAAGGGGGAGTGAATAGAAATGATCAGCGCTTATATTGCATTGGGATAATGGAAAGATTTTGTTTTCCTTGTCGTTCCTTGGAAAGAAACTTTGCTTTATCAAGAATGGCCTACAATACCTGGGAGAGTTTAAAAATTTTTTCTGTTATAGTTTCTAAGACATTATTTTTATCTCAGAAGTAATGAGAAAAACAAACTTCTCTTGCTCTTTCTAATCTCACAGAGCTCAGTGAGAGCTCTTTCAATCTTCCTTTGCCCTCTGCATTAGCCATGTTCTGAATTTCAGTGGTCTCTCAACTCTGTATCTGTTGCAAACCGTACGTTTTGATCATTTACTTACATTTTGTTATTTTCTTACCTAATGTTTTAAAAAATCACAGATGTCACAGCAATTTTGTATATTATTTTATTTGGAGGGTAATTATAGTTAATGTGAGGTATTATGGGAATTATTATTATTTAAGAAGTATTCCAATTAATATCCTACTTTAGGCTATTATTTTATGGAGTCAAAAATAGCTTTTAGATAAGAAATGAAGGGCATACCCATGTTATGTATATATCTCCGCCCCCCAAATTATAAAAAAGTTTTTGACAGAAAGACTAGGAAATTTAACTTTAATTTAATTTAACTTTAGTTTAATTTAACTGTCTTTAATTTATACATGGTAATGTCACATATTTGGTGCAGTCATTAAACAATATCATAGAAGACCAAGAAAAGAGATGAACCAGCAGCAAAAAAAAAGTCATATACAATAAACTTCTGTCTGTATATTCAGAAATCTGTCATAATTACTGTGCTTTTTAAATTCTGTGCTCTTTATAGGCAAAAGCAATATTCATACAACAAACTACCTTTGGAATATTTCATACATTTCAGACTGTTTTCATTAATGCAAATCTATACTATTTGCAGAGAAGATTTCTACCATAGTATTGAAATTTATATTGAATTTCCTAAGGAACTAGGAGGGTCTGAAAGATTTTCTAAATTGTCAAAGATTTGGAAATGTTCAGCAAAATTTATTGTTCTTTGTTTTATTTTCATTTGATTTTGATAAAGCAGATGCTTTGTTAAATTCAGTTATTATAAACATATCAGTCTAAGTCATGTTAGGTTAGGAATTGCTATAATAACAAATTACCCCAAAGCTTCAGTGCTTAAAACAACAAAGCTTATTTCTATTTCCCAATGATACATTTGTATTGTAGATTGGCAGGATGTTCTTCATAATCCTTTAGAATTCAGAAATTCTCTTCATCTCTGAATCTACTTCAGAGATTTAGGATGATTGAGTGGCCACTATTTCCAATATTATGTGTTGCCATGCTTAACGGATGGGGAAGAGGGAATGCTAGAGGTCTTCTATCAGGAGTTAGATGCTCGCCTCTGAGTGACAGGCCACTTTCACTCATTCATTACTCAATAGGCAGAACTAGTCACATGGCTTTACCCAATCACAAGAGGCCCCCCAAATTCAATATTACCATGAGACCAGAAAAGCCAGACAGAAGAAAATATTTGACAACCATAATATCATTCTCTGAAAATTAAAAATAAAGTATTAGTTTACTACACTGTACAGAGTATAGAGCATTAAAAATTACTTGTCATATTACTATAAAATCATATGTATAATTATAAAAATTCAGATAGTGGGTGGGCAAGGTCTTCATAAACAGAAACATGCTATATGTATTTGATGGTGGACGTTTGTAGATATGTATGTCAAATAATTCAGCACGGCATATTATACTTTGCCAAAGTCTGACATGAATCGATGTTCTTTTCCTCTGCCATGCATTTCTCCTGCCTTGGGTTAATTCATAGAGTATGCCTAGCATACTTTTCATGTTGTAGACTTAATTTTACATTGTTATGTAAAGCATAACCACTAGAGGAAAATTCCGATGATTTTGCAAAATTTCAGTGCTACTCATGTCAAAATTCACTTCCCTGCATTTGACATGTTTTTCTCATGCTTTTCTCATGTTGCCATTACTAGTTATTCTTTGTGACCACAAATACACATTCATTTAAATACTTTTTTTTTTTTTTAATATAGAAGCTGCCTACACCAGATAGGTGTTAGGACACAGTGCATTTTTTGTGCACATGTTACTTTAATACCTTTAGGGTTGTTCATTTACGTCTTATTTCATCCTTTGACTAAACACAGAGTATAACATCTCTGTATACTCTGTATAACATCTACCCTCCAATGCAAACCTCTAGTACCTGAAGAAATATGTAGCTTACTGATAACCAGCCCAGTTGGCTATATCTAGGGACTACCTAAGAAGTAGACACCTTTTAAAAAAGGGACAGTATAGGGAGTCAGAGAATGAGAGACAGCAAATATGTCCTAGTTATTATTATTAGTACTCAGCCAGATTTTTCTGCACTGTAGTTAACTCCTTTGGTAAACTGTACTGGAAATTATGATACATATATGGGTGTCATTCAAAGGAACATCCCAGCACATTTGCTCACACAAAAAAAGCTTGTAACTCTACTTACTCATGCTTTCATACTCTTTTGGAACTGATTTTTTGTTTTGCCTGTTGTATTTGCAATGCCGAATAAATTGTTTTCTCTATATTGCTAAATATGTTTTACAAAACTGAATGGCTCTTCTTCTCCCCTCCCTTTTTTTCTGTCTGACAGCGCTTCCCAACAGAGGATCATCTGATGATTCACAGGCACAAACACGAAATGACTTTAAAGTTTCCCTCAATAAAAACAGATAATATGTTATCAGGTAAGACGCCATCAGGCAAAGAAATAAGATACTTAATTCTTTTTTTGGTGGGCTCATTCCCACTGGCAAATTCTGTGCCTTGAAAATACACATTTCTAAAGTGTAGCAGATATACTGTAATCAGCTAATGTTCACAGAGCTGCAATTTCTCATTTTCTGGAATGTGAAATATTTATTACTATGAAACTTAGCTCCATGTAAGTTGTTTTAAAAATCACATACCTGTAATCACTGAAGCAGCAGATGTTAACTGACATCTATAATACGCAGTACATTGTTCTGAATACCGTGGGAAATGTAAAGATTGGTACTTTTCCTGTTCTAGGAAACATCACGATATAGCATGCATGTGAAACCTAGCTATAGTGAAGGATCATCCATGATGCTTATCAAATGGGTATCGTGAGGAGAAAAATACTATACAACTTTAGTAGAGGGAACCCTCTTTATAGATTGAGATGGTCAGTGAAGGTATCCTTAAGAAACAGGACCTGCCTCATGAATGTGAGATCAAATAAGATAAAGCAGGGAAACAAAGCAAATGCTCAGAATATGTGAGCAGAAATTCATAATAATAATAATAATAATAAACCCATCAAGTAATTGCCATTCCCTCCCATTTTGAGAGGTAGTGCAGTAAAATAGAAAGAGTATAGAGAAAGGCTTGAGGAACCTGAACTCTAGCTTGGGTTCTACCTTACTTGGTGATGACCCTGAGCAGGTTACTAAACCTTCCAGAGCCTCAGTTTCTTTTACCATAAATGGGAGTGATTATATTTGCCCAACCAATTTTATAGGCTTATTGTGAAGATTCAATGAAAAAAAATATGAAAGAAAGTGTGTCATAAACCCTAGTAGGATAATCAAATAATTTCTTAGGCCAGAAATATTTCACCTAAGCTCACGTCTTTCTGGAATCATGAAAAAGATAATGCATCTCTGAACATTTTTTAAAATGATACCAAAAGAGAAACCCACTGCCCTGGCAGGACAGTCATATAATTTAGCATTTCTATGGCATTTTATTTTTTCAAATATTTTATTTTTCACTATTATTAGTATATCCTCTCAGAGTTTTGTCAAATGGGCAGTTATGGCCCTTATGTCACTAATAGAGAAAGAAAGGCAAGGTGGTGCAGTGTTTTTCCCAGGCTTGCAAGACAGGGCGAAAAGGATGAGGACCCCTGACTCTGTGCTCCTCACCCACTGACTTGTACATGGCTACTCTGCCTTGCCAGCCTGTAGGCTTCATCCAATATACTCCCAGTGCCAGAGCTGTCCACATGTCCTTTTAACTCCACCAGTGACTTGATAGTGTAGACATGCTGTGGTTTAGAAGACTCAGAATTCAAAGGCAGCCTCTGCCCTTCTCTCTACCTACCACTGACCACCTCTCTCAGCTGTTTTTGTTGTTTTCTTTTTTTTGGTTTTAGAATGAGCTGGCTCTTTAGTAACAGTTTTCATTCCTGAAATTCACAGCGATGCAGAAACTCAAATCTGTAAGAATTCTAAAAGCTAGAAGGATCAGGAAGGATGGCTTGTTCTTTTATGTTCTGTAGAGTCACACATAGTATAATTGTATGGTTCAACAGTGGAAATAGACACATAAGTAGCAAGGCTATAGACTTTACAATTCCCAATATTTAAATACATAAGTTTTTTCTTTATTTTTCCCAAAGTGGATCCCCAAAATAGGGTGCCTGGTAAGCACCAGAACACAGTCTCTCAGGCAGGCTGCCAGGATGGCCTGAAAGTGGCCCCTTCTGAAGGTCTGAAGAAAAACAACTGGAGATGTGTGAAAATGGGTGTGAAGCATTTCTCCTTGTGTTGCTCCGAACAGGTCTTTATTGATTAGTCTCTTGTAGCTTTGCAGTTGTTCTTACCAGATCCTTATTAGTTTGACATTGTTGGTGCCCATCATAGGAGTGCAAGGGAGAAAAGTAACTCTAATTTCTATGTCACAATATGATAGGAGAAATAAACACAAGAAAAAACAACATGAATAGATGAATGGCATATTGACGTATTTTCTTTTGCCTTCTTGTGTTTTGTGGTGAAGTTGGTGTGAGACCATTCCATACTCCCAATGACGTGAAGTATTAAATTTTACAACTTGCTACCTACTTTGTGTGTTTGTTGTTTCATAGAACTTTCTTGTTGGAAAGGAGTGCAGAGCTCTTCAGTTCAACTCTGTTTCTTTGTGCTCTGTGCTCTATACCAACATTGTCCACAGGGGAATAGGTTATCTATTGAGTGTTTTTACTTTTTTCTCTTTCTAAAGAAAATACTTTAATATTCATTTTTCTCAAGTAGTTTTAGCATATTAGGTGGCATTTACATGTATGACTGAATATTTATTTATTCATGGCTTGGTTTATTTAAATTTGATTTATCAAAAGCTTCACATTCTACTTATATTAAAATAGGTTCATCAAATATATTTATAATGATTTTTGTCATACTATCCATGATACATGATGCATGATCCATCTTGAGAATTTAGTATCTTTTATTATATGTGTTTATGTGATATTTAATAGAATATTTTGTTCTATAAAATATCAGTAGAAATGACATTAAAGCCTTCTGGTCCTGGAAAACAAAAATATGTTCATTCAAATTTTATTTACTGATTCAGCGCCTGTAGCTCAGTGGCAAGGGCGGGCGCCAGTCACTTATACTAGAGCTGCAGGTTCGAACCCAGCCCAGGCCTGCCAAACAACAATGACAACTACAACCAAAAAATAGCTCGGCATTGTGGTGGGTGCCTATGGTTCCAGCTGCATGAGAGGCTGAGGCATGAGAATTGCTTAAGCCCAAGAGTTTGAGATTACTGTGAGCTGTGACCCCACGGCACTCTACTAAGGGTGACATAGTAAAACTCTGTCTCAAAAAAAAAAAAAAAAAATTAGAGTGGCACCTGTGGCTCAAGGAGTAGGACGCTGGCCCCATATATCAGAGGTGGTGGGTTCAAACCCAGCCCTGGCCAAAAACTGCAATACACACACAAACACACACACACACAAGAAAGAAAAGAAAAAAATTATTTATCTCAAGACTATTTTGTTAAGTACATATGCGATTGGATTAAAGATGGCGGCCAAGTAACAGCTTCCCTGTAACTGGGTACAGCAAGTCTGGGGAGACAAGACTCCAGGCATCTCTGGCTGGTGGGATATGCCTATGATTATCCCTTTGAGAATACAGGGAGCCAGCAAGGGACTTCTGGACCCCAGGAGGAGGACAAAAACAGTGGAAAACTGGCAAGTGGCTGTGTGTGTTCAATCAACCTAATCACACCAGCAACCGTGAGTACAAGCAGCAGTGAGACTGCAAACCAGAAAGGCCTTACCTGTCAACTGTTTTGGTGTTCTTGGACTTGGCACTCAGTTGAGCTGCCTTGGGGAGAGCTTGAGCAGGAGTGTGGAGAACGTTGGGCATTGACTGGGACCCCAGAATGAGGCACTGAGCTGGACAAAGTAAGCCATTGTGAAAGAACTGCTCCGGCAAGCTCCACCCTCAGGGTCCCAGAGCAAGGATCGGGCGGGACAAAGTAAACTAGTGACTGAGCAGCCTAAAGGCGGGGAGTGAGCTGCCTTACAGCCTTGATCCTTAGGGGCGGAGTGAGACGGTTTTGGCACACTGGAGCCTTGGGCTGTTGCCCTGGGTAGAATGCTGTGACGTCACAGCTCATAGCAACCTCAAACTCCTGGGCTTGGCACCACCCAGACCTCCATAAGAGCTGTGCAGCAACCCCAACGGGTGACCCACACCCACCGGTCCTCCACATTCCTGCTCAAGCTCCACCCAAGGCAGCTCAACTGAGTGCCAAGTCCAAGAACACCAAAAAAGTTCACAGGTGAGGCCTTTCCGGTTTGCAGTCTCACTGCTGCTTGTACTCATGGTTGCTGGTGTGATTTGGTCGATCGAACACACGCAGCCACTTTGCAGTTTTCCACTATTTTTCCTTCTCCAGGGGTCGAGAAGTCCCTTGCTGGCTCCCTGTATCCTCAAAGGG
>CAUYPK010033471.1:0-28102 GCA_963574355.1 Loris lydekkerianus
GCGTGAGATACGAGTCGGCCCCAGAGCTCTGGTCCTCCCTCAATAAAGCCTCGTGCGCTTTGCATCAAGTTGCCTCTCGTGAGTCTCTGGTCGTCACGCTATCACGGAGTCTGAGTGGGGGTCCCTCTCGGGGTCCTACAATATCATACATGCTTTGCTTTTTAAACTGTAATGATATAGGTTATTCCATAAAAATGCAACAAGTAATAAACCTTTTTTAAAACAGTAATGATATAGGTTATTCCACAAAACTGCAACAAGTAATAACCAAACAAATTATTTCTTTAGTACTGCATGACTTCTTCTTTCCTTCCTATCATTCTCCTACCCTATAATTACATTAAAATATTCAGGTAAAAACAAATACATCATTGCTTTTCATAACCAACAATGTGAAGGACTTTGCTCATACTAGTTGGCAGGGACTAATACCTAGGAAATGTATACTTCAATGAAGGACTCAACTTAAGAGAAGAGGGCTGTTTCACTTTTATAACTTCCATTGAAGTTATAAAACTTATTGTAGGTAAATGAGACTACCAAGAATTTCAACAATTTATTTTTCCATTAATATTTGCATTCTACTCTCAGAAAGCTTCTTCTAATTAACACCCTTCAAGCATCTGTGTGGTATTGTCCTATTGGCCACGTGGGGCCAAGGATAGATGGTGGACTTAGAATGACTCAATCAAACTGTCTGTATTTGAAGATTAGAAACCTAGGATAAATGGTAGTGAGCCTACTTCCAACTTCACATGATATTACTTCTTTGTTTCTGATGTCCAGGAAATGAAATTGGAAGGAAGGTGTGGCAATAACCTTAGGGCATAATCTAATATCATCTCGAGGACCAGCAGTGGGGTATGTGTCATGCTTTGGAAAACACTGCTCCATCCTATAAAGGGAACTAGAGTCATTTAAATAGAGCCCATTCTTCAAGTCTTGTCACCGTTCACTTTGTGCCATTAACATGCATAAATTCTCTTGAAGAAAAAAAAAAAAAAAAGAAAGTGTAACGTAGTGGTGGTAACCCTGGGCTATGGAGTCAGAAAGCCTGGGGTTGCTAATTCATAGGTACATAACTTGAAAATTTTACTTTATTACTCTCTTTCTGAAGTTCTCTATCTTGAAAAAGACATCACAACAATTTCCTCATCACATGGTTTTGCTTGTTATTTGAATTTTAGTAAAAATAAATGATTATATACTGAGGCATTGAACACAGTGTCCAGCACATTATTAATAGCATTATTTACTGCTTATTATTAGTGTTGGAGAAATTGGACTTCATAGAAAGAAGGGTGACCAGGTGAAGAGAACTATTTGACATATCTTGTTCTATGAAGTCATCTGTATTTGTGGTATTTGTACTTTGTGAGAAGAACTCCTCTATTATCCTTCCCCAAATAGCTTACAATAAGTATCCTATTTTCCCCAGGCGACACCTGTGGCTCAGTGGGTAGGGCATCGGCCCCATTTACCAAGGATGGTAGGTTCAAACCTAGCCCCAGCCAAAAACGAAAAAAAAAAAAAAAAAAAAGCTGGGTGTTGTGGTGGGTGCCTGTAGTCCCAGCCACTCTGGAGGCTGAGGCAAGGGAATCACCTAAGCCCAGGAGTTAGAGGTTGCTGTGAGCTGGGTAATGCCCTGGCACTCTACTGAGGGCGATAAAGTGAGACTGTCTCTACAAAAAATAAAAAATAAATAAAAAGTATCCTATTTTTCCCAAAATGCTCTTATGTGAGTATATATTTCTTCCAATTAAAGTATCTCTAATTAAATTGGAAAATGGCTTGCCTTTGCAATAATCAAATAGGATTTAGGTGCTTTAGATGTCATTAGTGTCAGATGACCAAATATATAAGCTAAAAGAATATTAGGTTGAATAAAGAGAAGAATAGAATGAAGATCAGAGAATGTTAACCATACTTTATGTTCCTCTCCTGATTATCCTAGATCTGATCAATCAAAGCGATTGCATACTTATCCAATATCATTGACTGGTCTAATATGTACATATCTGCAATGGGAAAACAATGAATAAAAGATGGTCAGCGGCAGAGAAATATGGGTGTAGTAAGATTTGTGGAGAGTGGGCTGTGAGACTGTCAGGGCCCTCACAGCCAGGGGAATATTCAGAGAATGAACTCCCAACTGTTTCTCCTCCATTCCTGAAACAGCCTACTCCTTTCTTCATGCTCCCTCTGCCAGAGTCATATAGCTCTTTCTTTGTCCAATTAACTATGCAGAGATCCTTGTGATCTTTGCCTTCCTACTTCTTGTAACATGTTAATGAAGTTGAGTAGAAACTACTAAGTCACATAGTTCTTCCTTTGTTTTGTCAACTATGCTGAGATCCTTTTGATCTTGACCTTCTTATTTCTTGTCACATGTTAATAAAGTTGAATAGAAACCATTAACATGATGATTTGTCTTTATTAAAGTCATTTATATTTTCTAATTGTACTGTAAGACCAAAATTATGTCTTTTGTTTATGCTATTTCCCCATATTGTCTATGCTACTTCCCTCTGGACAATCCTGTACGGATACTATAAAAAAAAAAAAGCATTTTTTGTGCTTTGTTGCTGGTTGCAGCCATCAGCTCAGTCAGCCCTTCTGATCCCACCCTTTGTTTCCATGTCTTGTGCTGAATTTTCCCATTCCCCACCAATTCCACCACAGAGATTGAGGAGAGAATACTCCAGGCACCTCTGCCTTGTGGACTTTGCCAGAAACATCCCTTCCAGGGCACAGGGAAGCAGTAGGAGGCTTCAGGACCCAAAGGGGAGCATTAAAGCAGTGGAGAAGTGGTAAATGTTTGCATTCAGGCAGAGGCCAGCTGGCTGTTGTGGTTGCAGCAGCAGCGGCCAGAGTTTGCAGACAGGGAAAGCCTTCCCTGCAGGGATTTTTTGTTTGTTTGTTTGTTCTTTGGACTTGGACACTTGGCACCTGGTTGAGTTACCTTGAGAGAGCTTAGGTGAGTGAGCAAGTGACTTTGAACAGCACCTGGAGGCCAGGACTGAGCTGCAGAGCAAAGTAGAGCTTTCATTGTTCAGCTGCAGGTTGGTGGAGCCATTGTGGAAAGGCTGCCTTGGAGGTTGGGTCCTTAGGGTCCTGGTGTGAGGCCCATATTGGTGTGCCTGATAAGTGGGCAGCCACTTCTGGAGAGATCTGAGTGACACACACTTTCCTGGAAAAGCCACTGTGTAGCCAAGGAACACGGTTTGGAAAGGTTGAGGTGTGTCTATTAAGTGCGCTGAGGAGAGGATCAGTATCCCAACCCTGCAGGGTTTGAGGGCAAAGAAATCAATAGAGGCTTCCATTCTCCATCTTATACAGCTGTATAAGCATTGGGATTAGCATCACGTACTCCAAAAGATAACCTGTTGCCTGGGCAATTTTTTTTTTTTCTTTAAAAAACTATTTTTTCAACTTTTTTCTCCCTAGATTTTTCTTTTTCTTTTTTCCTTTATTCTTCTTGTGTAAACATAATTTTTCATTGTTGCCTTCTTTAACAATAAGGGCTTCACTTTTGCTAGTTTTTCTGCCCATTATTTTTTTCCCCAAATTTATCCCTTAAGGTTTTGCTTGTTTGTTTTGGTTTGATTTATAGTATCTATGTTTTTCTTCTCTATTTGGTGGAGGTGGTGTCTTGTGTCTGCTCAGGCTGGCAAAGAACTGCAGATGTCAAGGGACCCACCCAAGCCAGCCCTCCCAGAAGTTGGGACTTGTGGGTGTTGGTCAAAGTACCCTACTGTACACCACTATTCCCCGTCACTCTCTTTCTGTTCCTGTTTTCTTATTGTCAATCTTCCCTTTTACTCTGTCCTCCTTTCCTTTCTCTTTTCTCATCTTTTACCCCTTCTTGCTCTCCACTCTTCTCTTTCTTTTAGTCCTTTACCAAAAGGACAGTTTAATACTTTAGGTTAAACGCATGGTAACTTAAACAGCCAGAGGAAGTGAAAGCAAAAAGTATGGCAAGGAAATAAATAAAAAGAAAACACTCATGAGGAAAAAACAGCAGAAAAATCCTGGCAACATGAAAAACCAGAAGAGAGCAATCCCCCCGAGGGATCATGAGGTAGCTACTGCAGAGGATTTCACATAAAAGGAAATGTTAGAAATGACATAAAGGTAATTTAAAATATGGATGGTAAAAACAATGAAGGAAAGTGCTGAGAAACTAGAAAATAAACTAAAGGAAATCCAAAAACAGAATCAAATAATGATATGAAGATGAACAATATGAAGAATAAAGAAAGGATATAGTGGAACTTAAAGAATTGACACAGTCGATCAGGGAGCTTAAAGATGCAGTAGAAAGTATCAATGCAAAAGATACTTGACCATGCAAAAGAAAGAATCTCAAAGGTAGAGGATAAAGCTCTTGAGCTAACTCAAGCAGTTACAGAGACAGAAAAAGAAAGAGAGAGAAAGCAGAACATTCTCTGACAGAATTATGGGACTTCATGAAGTGTTCAAACATACAAGTTATAGGTATCCCATAAGAGGCACAAGAATGCCTCAGAGGAATGGAAATCCTACTAGAAGATATCATAAATGAAAATTTCCCAAATATCAACAAAGATTCTGACACACTCTTTTTAGGGGGATATTGGACCCCAGGTCATCCCAACTCAAATAGAAATTCTCTTAGACACATTGTCATGAACCTGTCCAAAGTCAAGATGAAAGAGAAGATTCTGCAAGCTGCCAAGAGTAAGCACTAATTGACCTACTGGGGAAAATCCACCAGGGCGACCATGGACTATTCAAACAAAACTTTTTAAGCCAAAAGAGAATGGTTATCTACCTTTAATTTCCTTAAGCAAAACAATTTTCAGCATAGAATTCTATGCCCTGCTAAGAAAAGCTTTAAAATTGACAGAGAAATCAAATAATTTATTGATATGCAAACATTGAGGAGGTTTGTCAAAACAAGACCAGCTCTACAAAAAATACTTAGACCTATTCTACAACCTGACCATCACAATGGATCACCAGCAAACTAAACACCCAGTGACCAAAGGACAAAATGTAACTTCTACAATGATGCAAAAGATAAAACTAAGCAATGAACTTTCACAAAATAAGATGAATAGAACACCACGCTCACCAATTCTCTCAATAAATGTTAATGGCTTGAATTCCCTACTGAATAGGTATAGGCTGGCTGATTGGATAAAAAAGCACAAACCATCCATTTGCTGCCTGTAGGAAACACACCTAGCCTTTAAAGGACAAATTAAAGGGTTAAGGGATGGAAGATAATTTTTCAAGCAAATTGAAGTCAGAAGAAAAGAGGGATTGCAATCTTATTCTCAGATTCAAGTGAATTTCAAGCAACTAAAGTCAAAAAGGACATGGACATATATTGGTCAAGGGAATAATACAAAAAAAAGACATTTCAATTTTAAATATTTATGCACCTAACTGAAATCTCCCAGATTCTTGAAAGAGACCTTAATTAGTCTGAACAATATGATATCCAATAATATCATAATAAAAGGGGAATTTAATACTACTCTTATAGAACTGGGAAGGTCCTTTAAATAGAAACTAAACAAAGATACAATGGACTTAAATGTGACACTAGAACAACTGTGCTTGATAGACATATACAGACCACTCCATTCCAAAGCTAAAGAATACGCATTCTTCTCATCTGCCCATGGAACATTCTCCAAAGTAGATCATACCCTAGACCACAAATCTAACCTCGACAAAATCTAAAGAATTAAAATTTTACCTTATATCTTAACAGACCACAAGGCAATAAAGGTGGAACTCAACTCAATTTATAATCACCAAAATGTATAAATAATCTAAATGTCCACAAACCCAGAAATGGATTAATTAGCAAGGTCTGGTAGATACCATGAATTGCTATGCAATCATTAAAAAAGATGGAGACTTTACATCTTTTATATTAACCTGGATGGAGTTAAACACATTCTGCTTAGTAAAGCATCACAAGAATGGGAAGCAAGAATCCAATGTACTCAATTCTAATATGAAGGCAGGAGATGATCTAATACAAGGTGGGGGCTAGGGGAACAAGGGACAGGGAGAGGGGAGGAGGGAGGAGAACGGGAGGTCATGATGTATGGCACACTACTTGGGGTGGGACACAATTACAAGAGGGACTTTACCTAACAACCACAATGAGTGTAACCTAATTCTTTGTACCCTCAATGAATTCCAAACAATAAAAAAAAAAGAAAAAAAAAAAAAAGATGGGCAGGTTTAGTGGCTTATGCCTGTAATCCTAGCAATCTGAGAGGCTGAGGCAGTAGGATCCCTTGTTCTCAGGAGTTTGAGACCAGCTTGAGAAAGAGCAACCATCCCTACTAATGGGAGAAAAAAATCTAGCCAGGCATTGTGGCACAGGCCTCTAGTTCCAAGTACTTGGAAGGATGAGGAAAGAGGATCACTTGAGCTCAAGAGTTGAGTTTGCTGTGAGCTATGATTCCACAGCCCTCTAACCAGGGTGATAGACTGCATCAAAAAATAAAATAAAATAAATAAATAATGTAGTTCCAACTCTGAAGGAGCTCAGAGTTGAATAAATTATAGTAGGATCCAGAAAGTACAAATATGAGTGATCTCATTGTATGATGTATGGTGAACTAAAGATAGAGGAAACAGAGGGCAAATATCCAATTTAACTTTTGCCTTTTCTTCTTCCAATGTATAGTAACCCCTGATTAAGATGTTTTAAAAAACATTGTGACATGAGTATTGGTACCACACTTTGAAAGATTGTTTGCTTCATGTTGGTTCTTAAATGATCAAAATTTATAGAGGCAAGCAAACATTATAATTAACATATTAACAATGATCACACTGAGTATTAATATGCCATGTAAATTATTTAATTTCATGACATTAACAGAAACTCTGCAAGGTGAGTTCTATAGTTAATCTCCCCTTTATAATGAAACAGTGGGGTGCACAGAGGTAAGTCATTTTTCCAGGGTCACAGTGCCACAAGAGAAGAGCCAAGACTATAATCCAGTCAGTTCAAACTCAGTGCCCACACTTTTAACCACTGCTTTAGGCTGCCTGGTGAGGATCCCTCATGGCTCACGAGGCATCAGTAGAATAACTAATGCCCGCCGATGTCCAGGTTAGAAATCCTGAGAGCTTCCATGTCAAGGAAGGTCACAATTAGAATATTTGGCATAGAAAGAAAAATATTTCTCTCATACTATGGATATTTATGTGACCCAAGAATATAGACTTAGGAATAAAATATCAAATTTATAACAGGTTGAATTGTCTTAATAATAAAAGGAATATATTTGATTAAAAAAAAAAAAAAACCTCTTCCATCATTATATAGCAAGCAAAAACTAGATTATCAAAATTATTCAATTATGTGCCATTGACCACAATAATGTGATTGACCCCAATTAATACATTCTAGTGTAAAAGTGTTTAAAAAATACAAATGAAATAAAATAACATTATATTTCAATTGAGCTTTTAAAAAGCTTCACCTAAAGTGGAAACTAACCTGAGTATTTATGGTTACACCATGGCCCAGAGCCAACAGTAGAAGGGCACATTTCCATAGAGCACGGTCTTGAGTGTTCTCTCAGGGAAAAAAAAAAAAAGGCAATGTTGGAAATAGTATGATATGGATTTTAATAAATTTAGTTGTTATTCTGCTTACAAATTACATAAAGTCTCCGAACCTCTGTTTCCTTATCAGAAATACAGTTTCTGTATTTTTTCATAAAAATACCATCCAGATTTGAGTTAAATCACTCATATGCTGACATTGGCCTTCTTAGTATCTAGTAAAGAATGCATACTAAATATTTTCATGTTATTTGTGTAAATAAACATCATATACCCAATGATAATAATTGATAGTTTTTTAGTTGAACCACAAAAGAAAGGTACATATCGGCACAGAGCAGCATTCATTTTGTTAGCCTGCTTTTAATGAACTTTTTTATCTTTGGTAATATGTACAGAACAAATGTTTCAAACATAGAAATATAAAAAAAGGCTCATCACACAAGAGCAACAACTATTAATATGACAGTGTACATTTATCCAATTTCATAATGCATTGATCTTTTTCCCAATGCAAAGAGTCACAGTTATTCCTGGTTTGCTAAGTGCTATAAGTGTGGTTTTGCTATAATGATTCAGATGGCTTAATCTTTTCAAACCAGAAATGATTTATGCTGGAAATGGCCTGGGTTTTCTGAAATAAAAAATTACAAGCATATTCTTCAACTCTGCCCAGGTAAATACAACTTGAACTTTACCTAACAAATGCAAACAATGTAACCTAATCATTTCTACCCTCATATTAATCTGAAATAAATTAAGTAAATAAAAATTTTATAAATGCACGTTTACTTAAAAAAGATTATAGGCATGAATTTGATTTGATTTTACAAATACAAGAAATCTAAGGACCATGCATAAATAACCTGTTGCTATGGTATGAATGTTTTCATCCCCTCCTAATTTCAAATTGAAACTTAACCACCAATACAACAGCATAGTGTAGCGTGGCCTTTTGGGAGGTGCTTAGATTATGAGGGCTCTTCCCTCATGAATGAATCAATACTGTTATTAAAAGAGCCTGCAGGAGCGGGTTATCCCTCTTCTCTTCTGTCTTGCAAGGACACAGCATTTGCTCTATCTTGTCCTTCTGCCAGCACCTTGATCTTGGAATTCCCAGAGTCCAGATCTGTGAGAGAATAGATTTCTACTCTTTATAAATTACCCAGTTTCAGATATTCCGTTAAAGCAGCGCATGGTGAATTAAGACATCTGTGGAGAATTTATGGCATGGTACAATCGTTCTGTTTTACATACAAGGCTGAGAAACACTGGTGAACTGGGAAAAAAGAAGAAAAGCCACCAAGTACAAAATTTCTTTTTGGAACTATTTGTCTTCAGGCAGGAGCGATTAGGTAACGACCATTAACTAACGTGAGAATTTTCTCCACTAAACTTACACAAATCTTTCCATTTTCTTTCCATCTGGGTTCCTATTTCTGAATAGGTTCTTCGAAATTAGAATCACACACATTAGCTATTTGCATTCACAGCGAATGTTTCAAGGGCGAATAGGAGACTTTGCCCATGCTACTTCACATTGCACTCTCCTGAGGTGCTAATTCCTCCATCATCATAAAAGATCATAATTATCTCTGGATTTCTTCCCTGCTATGTGACTCACAGATACATAACCAGACACTGGTGTCATGTATATTTTATTAAAACCTTGCCAAGCATCAGCAAAGATAACTATTCGTATTTCTAGAATTTTTTATTCATGTTTATCCACAATGGGTGAAAGCAGCATGCAAAATAAATGAAGAATGATACCGCAAATGTCTTTAGAGAGATATTAGAAGAGAATCAGCAGAGAGGGTTATGAAAGTTGTATGAGCCATATATTATCTATGCATATGCTACAACGGTCAGAACATTAGTGTGTCATGCTCCATACCAGTCCCAAATAATATATTTGACACATAATGAAGTTCTAGCTTAGGATGGGGAAATAAACTCTGCCTTTATTGTTATTTTAAAAAAAAATGAGTTTGTCCTTAAACATGCTGTTCCCATGTAAAGTCTCAGCACATTTTCATGATCATTTGAAACCAGCCTTTGGTCTGAAAACATCAAACATCTTTGCCCTATTGCAATGTGTAAGCATCAGAATCATTTTCTTACCTTGAGTACAGCTCAATTTCCTAATGTCATTCATATTCCTTTTTGTCACAGTATTACTAATGAATACTGAAGCTGAAGATAGAAAATAAAGTGCCCAAGACAAGGTCAATAGGTTAAAATAGTAGCATATTAAAAATGCCCATAAAAATATTTCTTTGAGCCCAGGAGTCATGCGGTGAAGTGGAAGATGAGGAAGCCCCCTCACTTAGAAAGGCATTTTTCTTCCTATTAGCATGTGTCAGCCAGGGCTGAGGAGAAAAATGCATGATGGTATTTCAAGCAATGCAACAGAGATGCTATTCAGGGAATGCAAGGTTAGCAAATCTGTATGGGTATTTACACACATTTATTTTATTATTTTTTTATGTCTTTGTCCCTTTGTGAATGTAAAGGATATGGTTTTGTAGAAACAGAGGTCAGAGTTAGAAATAAATTAGACATAATTTAGTCTCATCTTTTCATTTATAAAGATGAGGGCACTGTGGTACAAATAGTTCAAGGGAATTGCTTAACTTCACACAACTAGAAAGACTAGTATTGAGGAATAGTATCTCCTGTCTCCTAATGTCAGTCTTTCCATTTTATTCTGTGCTGTGACCTAAATGACCCACAAGCCAAGCAAATATTCAAAGAAAATTTCAAATGTGATACCTTGAAATTTCATTGGCCCCAGGACTGATGACAAATGGTTTAAATACTTAAAACATTTTTAGATTAAATTCTAATATTGTTCTACATGGGCTGATTAGCGAAGTAGCAGCAATATGATGCCAGATTTGATATTTGACTACTTCACTTGAGTGAGAGGTCCCTAATTTCAAATCCGAGATCCATAATTTCTGTTTATGTGATCTTCGACAGGTTAATTGATTTCTCTGTGCTTGAGCTGTCTTACTGAGAAAATTTGAGTAATAATATTCAAATTCCTACAGTTGTGATGGTTAAGTGAACACATGTAAAATACTTAGCAAACTATCTAGTCCAAAGTTAGTCTTCAATGTATGTTACCAACTATTATTATTATTATTAATGAAAATGAGAAGACTTTTCATTGCCATGCATCTGGATGCAGCCAATTAGACTGACGAATTCATCTACCTTCTAGGGGAGTGCAGTTTATGTGTTCAGATCCTGAAGAGGCATAAGAAGAAATGTTTACCCAAACCAAAAGATTCACTGTCTTCTTGGCTTCAGAACAGAAGGTCTTTTGACATCTTGGATTGCAAATCCTTCTGTAGTTTTGTAAAGTTCTTTCAGATGAAAAGGTCATTGTAGGTTATGGTTCAGAGAGTCAAGTATTTAGCCATAGCTGAAATGCACATATTAGTTCAAACCCAATAACCCTGGGAAGGCCAGCAACCACTGGAGCAGAGGATTTTCCTTTCCACAAAATTATTAAATAACCGATTCTGGCTAGGTGCTGCGTAGTACAACATATGGTTGATACTATGGGCCTCTGGCTTGTAGAAGCTTTCCTTTACCCAACCCAAGTAAAGAGGTTAACTCCAGGGGGCACCCATTTATTTTACCAAAGTTCTGTATGACCAAACTGCTAAATTGCAATCTGGGAAGAACCACTTACTTCACATATAGAGGAAACGAAAATGAACTCCAAGAAAATCTTGGAAAAAATATTCTTAAGGACAATAGTTCGAATGCTTCATTGCTAAATGTAAAGTATTTCCATATGATAGTTTAATTTTCTAATTAGGCACCACATATAATTTAGCATGGTTTTTTAAATCAGGTTCCCACTAAGTAACTCATGGAAGTAATGAAATAATGTTTTAACAGGAATGATCTGTCTAAAGGTGCCATGGAAATATCAACTTTATTCTTCTTCCTAAAGTTCAAATCTAATGGCAATACACTATTCACAATAGCCAGGGAACCTAATTATCAATAAAACATTGTAGTCCAAAGCAGATTTTCCACTAAGAAATAGACACGTAATTGATTTACAAACGACTTCCAATTTAAACCTTAATTTGTAAGTAATTCAAGGACTAAAACACCCCAAGAAGACTATTGACTAGTAAAATCATAAAATAATCATAATAGTAACAATTCATAATGAAGGTAGGATAATAGTAGTTAGATTAGTTTTCTCTCTCAATGGAAGACTCTGCTATAGTGAGACTTAATGACATTCTCTTTGATTAATGTTTGCATTACATACAATTTATCGGTCACTTGCTCAGTAGAATCTTTTCATGGAAAGATTACACACAATGATGCTTCACAAGTTATATCTTTATAAAACACCATCCAAATTACAAATTGGGCAATAGAAGACTGATTAACACCGATCAGCAGATGTGTATGCTGAGGTGGTACTCTGAGACAAACAAATTTACAACTCACTTTCTGGAAAAGAAATTCATTTGTGACTCTTCACAGAATACCTGGATGGGCATTTAAAGTCTATCCCCAAGGCCCTCTTTCCACATTACAACATCAACACATCAGTCTTCAGAGTTAGATAAAAAGAATCTGATGAGGACCGCGTTAACATTTATGTTGAGCTTAAATAAAACATGAAACTAGCATCTTGAAAGAGTCTATGAGTTGAGCAAGGCAGCATTCACACCATGCTATTCAAGAATTATTCATGAAGATTCAGAGCTTCTCGAGATTTTAGTTGCTTATATATGATTTTACTTAAAGTTCTTCCTTGCAATTGATTGTTTTCAGATATTTCTTCTGCTGAGATAGGAAGCTTGTAATAACAGGAAGAAACAGTTTGAGCACCTCATGATATCTAAACGCCTTAATTGCCTGATTATCTTCCTTCCTGGTTGTTAAATATTTCTGTTTGTTGGGGAGGGGAGGAAAATGAAAGGTTTGCATTTAGAGAAAGTAGATTAAACAGAAGGATTCTACTTGGAGAAAAACCAATGCCATTCATTCTCTGACAAAAAATTCAGTAAAGTGAGTTACTTTCTAATGATTTTGTCACAACATATCTTGGCTTTATTATTAAGCAAATATCCAGAGAATTGACACCATTGACCCAGGTTTATTAGTATGTATTGCCCAAACTTCTAAATCTCTTTTCCTATATTTACAAGAGAAAGCCATTTTTTCTTGGATTTTCTTCCTGTGTACCTAAAACTTGCTCAATTTGAAGGACTCACCCTGACACCCTTCAGTCTCTAAAATGGCTCAGTCCCACCTCATCTCTGAAAATACTTTGTGAAAGAAGAGTTTGTTTTCCAATAAACAACATTTTTCTTTTCCAGGAATTACTCAGGGTCTGAATTTGCTATGTCAGACAAAGGCCCCTTCAGTGACTACAGGGGGTTCTATTTCTTTAGTGGTTTATAGTTTTCAAAGCACTTCTACATATATTTTCTCATTTAATAACTAAGAGCATTTAGTTCCATTGAAAGCATAGGCTAGACCGGGAAAGGGGCTGTGGCAGATGTGACATCTATGGCATTTCACACAGGGCAGAAATTACCATGAAGAAGCCAAGGCTGTTCAAGTGTGTAAGACTCAGAGTCCATAATCAGGAACAGGTTGTCATTTGTTTTTACAGGCAAGCAGAACTAAAAACGCCACTCATTAAATATTCAGCAACATCATTTCTTTCTCTCTTTCCCTCTCTCTTTTTTAATGTCAGCATGCATTTTTAACTGCTGATAAGTCCAGAATAATGTGTGCAAATTTAAAGGAGAGAAATTATTTTGACCCAAACTATGCATTAGTTAATAAAACAAAAGAAGAGGAAAAAACAAGCATATACATGAAAGAATAAATCTTTCAGTTGGAGTCTTTTATTCAGTTTGAAATTGAAGTATTTAATGTAGAGAGGGTAGACTGAAGTACTTTTTATGATTCAGTGTGTATTTTGACATTTATATTTTGCAATGACATGTAGCTTTTTCCCTGTGAAACTAAATTATCTTTATCATTTTTCTTATTTAATTTCTATATCATAGTGCCAATACTTTTTATACAGAAAATAGGCATTATGTGTGTGTGTGTGTGTGTGTGTGTTTTCAGATCCATAGAAACTACCAATAAAAAAATTTATTTTTCAGGAACAAAGGGAAATATACGTCTTTTTATGTCTTAAATTTACATGCCTTTTATATGTGTTTTATATAAAAATATTCTATCAAAAGACAGAATAAAAAATAATGTGCAATAAAAATGCTCAGGGCTTTTTTTTTTTTCAGAAAGTCTGATTTACATTATTGTTTAGATCATTTATTTTTAAATATACATTTGGGTGAAATTGAACACATATCCAGAAACTGTGCACAATAAATAGATCAAATCTTGAAAAATGAATGCACTTATCTAATCACAATGTAGATCAAATTTAAACATTATTAGCACCCCAAAACCTTCCTTTATGCTGTCTCCCACTATTATGAACGACCTGATGTAACTACATTTTTCACACATTTGATTGTATTTTTGTTGGATATAACCTAAAGGTAGAAAGACTTGGTTGCATGATTTGCACACATATATGTTCCAAATTGAATGTACAGTCATGCACTACAAAAAAAAAATGTTTAGGTTATATACCTTGGTAGTCTTAGAAGATTCTAGTACCTTTTTTACTGTACCTTTCCTATGTTTAGAAATGTTTAAATACAAAAATACTCACCACTATATTACAATTACCTACACTATTCAGAAAGCAACATGCTGTTCAGGTGTGTAGCCTAGGACCAATAAGCTACTTATAACAGATAGCTCAGTTGTGTAGTAAACTATAGCAAGTAGGTTTGTGAAAGTACACTCTATGATGTACTGACAATAATGAAATTGCCTAAGGATACATCTCAGAATACATCCCTGTGGTTAAGTGACACATGACTGTGTTATTAACTATCTCCACTTACAGTACAAGAGCAGTTCCTCCCAATCTTTTACAGCAATTCACATGTACATTTTGTTTATTTATCTGTTTCAATTTTGGTCATCTGATAGATGTATAATGCACCTATTGTATGATTTTAGTTTGCATTTCTTTACTGACTAAATGATGTTAGATATGCTCTTGGGTAAGGGTCCTGATGAAGTGTTTTGCCTTTTGTATTGGGTTACTTAATGTTTTCTACTTAAATTAATAAAAAAAGGCATAAACAAAAGAAGAAATTTATAATTCACAAAAGAAGAAATACAAATGGCCAATTAGCTTATGTAACAATCAAGTTTTCTAGTAACAAGGATAAAAAAGTATAAGTTAACACACACACAAAAAAAGAAATGGATTGAGAAACAGAAGAATATATACATTGATTGCTAGGTAAGTAGGTAGATAAATAGGTAAACAAAATAAGCCTTATTTATTTGGGGTATATATCTAAAATATATTTTATCTGATGCTAATATAAACACTTTAGATTTCTTTTAATGACTGCCCATGTAGTATCTCATTTTCCATCCTTTTACTTTTTTAAAAATTTTTATTAAATCATAGAGCCTTAAGCAGAGGCTTGAGCCCAGGAGTTTGAGGCTGCAATGAGTTATGTACTCTCTAGTGGGAGCAACAGACAAAGAACTGTCTTAAAAAAAAATATATATATATATATATATAGATATAGATATATATGTGTGTGTGTGTGTGTGTATGTATATATATATATATACATATACACATACACTAAACTTTACAACCAACCTACACCTTACCAATCTTTAAGTTTTGAGCACATTCTTTTATTTCTTCTGTTTCACTCCTCTTTTGTGATGTCTAATCTGCTATTAATCCCATTCTGCACATTTTCCCTTTGAGATATCATAGTGTTAATTGCTAAAATTTGGTTTCAGTATATTTTTTATACATTTATTTAACAATTAAATCTTTCCTCTAGGTTTTTTGAACATATGAAATGCAGTTTAATAATTATTTCAGGGTATTAGTTAACTAATTCATCTGTGTCATATGTTGGACAATTTTAATTAATTTTACTCATCATCATGTGTTACATTTTCTTACTTCCTTACATATGTGGGTATTTTTATTGGATTCTAGACATCATAATTTTTACCTTATTTAGTACTAGATATTTTTGTATTCCTTTATTTATTTATTTATTTTTACAGTTTTTGGCTGGGGCTGGGTTTGAACCCACCACCTCCAGCATATGGGGCCAGTGCCCTACTCCTTTGAGCCACAGGCACCACCCCTATTTTTGTATTCCTTTATATATTCTTGGATATGGTTAAATTAACTTAGGAAGAATTTAATCCTCTGGATTTTGCTTTCCAGACTTTTGATTTTTTACAATGAGACTATACAGTTTTTATTCTAAAGATAGTTGTCATCTACTATTGGGGTATGACCCTTGCTATACTCCACCTGACCATCTGATGTTCTGTGTATTGAGGTTTTCCACTGGTTGGCGATGACAGGGTTCACTCCTGCTTTCATTGTTTTCTTGGCATTGTTCTTTCTGAATCTTTTGCATGGTTTTGTCATAGCTGTCCTCAGTTTCCTCACATTGGTACACTTATCATCACTTACACACATAAAAAATGGACCCTCCAGGCCAGGTGCCATGGCTCACGCCTGTAATCCCAGAACATGGGAGGCTGAGGTGGGTGGATTGCCAGAGCTCACCAAACTGAGCCAGAACAAGACCCTGAATCTAAAAAAAAATAGCCAGACATTGTGGTCTCCCTGTAGTCCCAGCTACTTGGGAGGCTAAGGCAAAAGAATCGCTTGAGCCCAGGAGTTTGAGATTGCTGTGAGCTATGATGCCATTGCACCCTACTGAGAGTGACAAAGTGAGACTCTGTCTCAAAAAATATGGACCTGGAGTTCTGTCTCTGTGCAGCGCTCTCCTCTTTGATACTCTGCCCTGCACACTTTAGCCACCTTTGCCCCTCCAGATTCCCAACTCTGTCTTCTCAATTCTGAGATCCTTGCAGGCTCTTCCTGAATTCCTCCTTCCTTCACTGCAGCCTGTAAGCCTTCTACAGACAGTAACCCTGGGCAATTGTGGGGATCATCTTGTTTTTCATATCTTGGGGATAACCAGCCTCCATTGTCTGACTTTGGCTAAGGTTAAACATCCCTTGTCTTGTAGTTTTTGATGAATACTGGATATTTTGGATAAAAGAACACTTCAGTTTGTAGAAATAACACTCACATCCAGAAAAGTGCTTGCCCTTTCTGTCAGACTGGTAAATTTGTAGATCTGCATTTGTGTTTTACATCATATAGGGTCAGTTTACTATAATTTTCAAATGATTTGAGGGCAGGATCATGAGTCTTCTTTCGTCAAGGCTTGAATTCTGAGTGTCTGTGTGGTTTTTCTCAGCCATTGCTATCACCTCAGTGTCTGCTGATGAAGAATGGTAGTACAAGAAGGATAAAAGAAATCCTAGGCCTTACACTGTCAAGGAGGAGGATAGTTATTGGACAAATAAAGTGTCATAAGAGCTAAAAGGCATATCTGGCAAACATGGGTGTTAGGATAGAATTATAGTGGCAGGAAAGAAACCTCTATGCCCCCTAGTTCCTTTCTCACTTCTGTTTTTTCAGAAAAGTACTTGGTAAAAAGAGTTGGCAGGTAGGTGTAGATTCTCTTTTCTGTCTATGTCTCCTAGGGACTCTAAATTGCTGTACTCGCTCACCCTTGAACTTTGAAAATTCATTAAAGTTAAGCTTTTTTTTTTTTCCTTAGTCACATCATAGCAGTTTTCACCTTCCCACTGTACAACTGGCAATGACAGCAGCCATAAGTTTGTTCTTTCCTACAATGGGCTCAACATTCTCTCAGTTTTAGTTCATTAGATTTCTTCACATTTTCAGCTCTCTACTGAGATTTTCAAACGTGATTTTGCAGGTTATCCATCTATTTTCATCACTAAGTCACATTCCCCTGTGGTTTGCTACATCCTAAGCAGAAGCATGAGTCTGCCTGGTAGTTTTTGGTTAAATGGATATGAAAAAAAGAGCAAAGAGTATATAAATGACATACTATCTTCTTCCAGAGATTATTTAAGCTTTTTTCCCAGTGGACAATTTGAGTGTGGACTGATTACTTAATCTGATTAATATTTGAGTTAATTTGAGGCTGAGTTTTAATCTGATCCACTTCCTGTTCACCCTACTCCAAAAGCTGAGCCCTTCTAGGATTTGAACGGAAAGCTTTATATACTGCCTGGTCCAACATTGTAAAGTTGCCAAAGCCGTTCTAGGCTTCAGTTGAAGCATCAAGTTTTTACACAATTTTGAACCTTCTATTCCTTGAAATTTATACCGGAAAGCTTTATATACTGCCTGGTCCAACATTGTAAAGTTGCCAAAGCCATGCTAGGCTTCAGTTGAAGCATCAAGTTTTTACACAATTTTGAATCTTCTATTCCTTGAAATTTATACATTGGCATGTGCCTTCTGATTAAACTACACACCATGACAGGGTGACTTTCCTGTGGTTCTTTTATTTTTCAGGAATTATTACTCCTCATGGCTAAAAAGCCTTGAAACTCCCAAGGTTTTTGGTGTGTTTTTCCAATCCCTAGAAGGATGTTACAGGTCCTGAGCCACAACTTTCTATGTCTCACTCTGATAATCAGGGAAGGTCTTAAGATAGAATATATAAAAGTAGTAGAAAAAAAAATTTTTTTTCTCAATGTCTTTTCTTTTTTTCTTACCTTGTATTGCTTTTGAACTACTTCATATTCATTCTGAGTATTCTGAATGAGAGATTTGGTATGATGCTACATTCCCCGTCAAAGCCTGAGGTTGAATTTTAAGGTATAATTCATAAATGGAGTAAATATTTTGTAGCTGATAATTTAAACTGTCCACAACATTAACAGTACTGTAAGAGGCAAAGTAATCTATACATATTTCAGTTTATTTTAAGTAACTTCATGATACTTACCTCACAGTGAAAAGTTATTATATAAGTGCATCTTTGGTAAAGGTCTACCAGCCGTGCACTTATGCTTGCATGCTGTAAGTGGAAATATCTAAGTTAACTGTTGGACAATTCCTGTGATTTGCTCAATTTCATAACAGCTACTGAGCTGCTAAATCAAAACTCTCAATATATACCCAATTTAAACTTAAATTTAGACTGGAATTTATTTTGCTTTTCTTGCTGTTAATAAAGAGAATGTCTAGCCAATAACTGAACCAAGCTGTAATTATCGTCATTTCATCCCTTTCCTTTACCTACTACATCAATTCAAGTTTCAGGACCGGAACCAGATTGTATAAGGGGGTTTATAAATCTAACTTGTGTCTCTTAGTGACTAACTCTAAACCCATAATTCTGGGTAGTAGACAGAGTAAACTGCTCACAAGTTATGTGATATTTACATGCATAATTATATTTTTTCCTGAAAGGCTTTTTAGGTAAAATTCCTTTATTTTGTAAGGCTCCAAGACATCCTCTGGAGATTGTTCCTTAGTGATTAGGATTATACATTCTACCCTCTGTTCTTCCGTGATCATTTACACATAGACCTGCCACAGTACTTAAGCCTGTTTTTTTCATGGGTTTTTATTATTCCCCAGAGATGTCTTCTGATCATTTTCTCTAGTCTGCCTCTCATTTGTTGATTGTATCTGTGTTCATGACGCTATCTTCCATGAATACACCACGTAATCTTAATAACGTCTCTGAATTTATCCTTCAGGCTTCAGAATTGTATTGCTGATTGCCTTCTTCAATTCCCCTGCTTTATTTACTACACATACAAGATCGAACCCAATGTCTATACCTAGTCATATTGCTGGACACTCAGTTTCTTTATCCAGGAAGACTTCCTCTGATTTCTCATTCATCTTTTTCTCTGCTTCCTGTACCCAATTACCAAAATTTCTGAATGTGCATCAAAATTGTTACTCAATTCTGTCAGCTTCTTTTCATCTTCACCATTGCTGATCTAGTTTGAATATTATCTTCTCAAGGGTCATCCATCATTCCAGCAATGTCCCAGATGATATCAATTAAAGATTGCTTTAATATATAGTATGATTTCTGCTTAAAACCTTGAACATTTGCCTAAGATAAAAATTTAGTTCTCCAATTTGATGATAGGACATTATGAAGCAGATGAATAGCTAAGGAAGAGTGAGTTAGGTAACTGTAAGGTAGAAGTAAGAAGAAAGCTGTTACAAAGAGCCTAAGTCAGGAGTATGTGTGCCATGTTTGAGGAATAGCAAAGAATTGAATTAGATTGAGCAGAAAGAAAAAGTAGGAGATGGGATTCATAAACTTGTATGTAGAAAAATTTTATTTGGAGCCTGGTGGGATACTATGAGGATAGTGGCTTTAACCCTGAGTCAACTTGTGAGCTATTACAGAGTTCTGAAGAATAAAATGGTCTATTCCACATGATCAAAGGATAAGATCATTTGCTCCTAAAGAAATTTGTACATATCTTTATTTTAGTACCGAGACTTCATTTGATTATCATGTTGAATCATATTTATCCCTGCCCCTGTCCTTATTTTGAGGGTCTCAAGAATTAGAGCAATGTTTTATTCATCTTCGTATTCATAGGTATAAGCCAGGACACTGCCTGTGCCAAATAAATTCAGATGTCTACTTAATTGCTAGTCCAGGATATGTCAGACACAGAAATAGATGCTGTTGCTTATTAATTCAATTCGCAAAAGAAGTCAGAGGTAATTTAATGCACACACTGATGAAAGTACTATTCAATGTACATTGTTATTTCTTTCATCATTAGGTAACTTTAAATAATTATTTCTTGATACAAATTCCTAACTTGGCTATATCTTTTCTTCTTTTTTTTTTTTTTTTGCAGTTTTTCTGGCCAGGACTATGTTTGAACCCACCACCTCTAGTATATGGAGCTGTTGCCCTACTATTTTGAGCCACAGGCACTGCCCGAGACTATATCTTTTCATACATCACTCAAAATCCCCATATGATTTGAATAACATTGAAAATAAAAAAAAAACCAGCAAAATATTTGAAGCCCTAATAAGACCTTTCCTCATTGTGAGATTTTATATTTTAATGCTTTTATTTCCTGTGTTACTATTTTCATCTTCATAATAGAAATTATAACAATTATTAAGAATGAGGATTTGAACCCAAAGCTATCAGTGTCAGAGTCAGAATATCAATGTGTTTGTGGTGTCATTATATTTAGCAAAAGGTCTCTAAATTATAAAAAATTTATTCATCTCTGTTACAGAGATATGTATCTTGATATATAGTCACAGGCCTAAGTACACTTATACAGTATTTATATGAAAAAAGTAATTACTACCGCATTTAGAAAAACTGACTTGTATTTAAAAAGAATGCTTTATGCTAGTGGCAAAGCATGAAATTTTGTCATATCCAAAGAACTGAAGATAGATTTAGTAGCTTATTTTCCTCAATCTAGAAAGTCTGACTACTTTAGTAAGATCCCATATCAATTTCTCACTTTGGCCTAATGTGCCTCTTAGAATGTTTTGAAAGATACATGGAGCTTTAAATTGCAACCTTGGTTCTTTTTACCTTCTCTTAGTAGAAATAAACCTTAGCAATTTTTCTTTCTCCCTGTGTCCTCCTATTATCCACATCCTTTACTTGTCCAAGGACACTCCATTCTCACCTGGAAGATGGAGACTATCACTTTACCAGATTGCTCTGGGGAAGGACAACTCTGAAAGATACATAACAACAATGCCCACCAAAAGTATGTGTACAGGTGTATAAATACATACATGCATGCCTATGTACTTATATACCCACATATATAGGTACAAAGGATAGGCTGTTTGTGTGTAGAGGGGCAAGTGCATGAGCATTTTCACACAGCTATTAAAAATCCTAAAACCCTAAATTATATAAACTGAGATTAGAATCTCCACTTTGCAATCATGTTTGCAGTCGGACCCTCAGAAAGTAGTAAGCACCTTAAACCTTAGTCTTCATATCTGTAGGATATGGATAATATTACCATTTGTAGAAGTTATTACAAGGATATAATGACACAATGACATTAAAATAAAGGCAAATGGTGGAGGCTTATATTATTCATTTAATAACAGTAGTTTATAATTAGTTAATGACTAGCTAGGACCTATGTATTAGTATCTAGTATTTCCAACATGCAAATTTCATTTACTAAGTTTGCATACGTGGTAATAGGTCAAGCCAAATTAATTTCATAATGGAGCTTTGTAACATGATCATCTATGCAATCGGGATGTTAGTTTTCTTTGTTTGTGAAGTCTTTGCTGTAAACTGAAGTTTTTACAGTGGCATTGTATGGCCATTTTAAAGGAACTCAGTTCTCAAACCTTCCACCTGGCAGGTGACTATTCTTTCCAATTTCCTGTGATTTACACATCTGTTCACCATGATGGGAAGCCAGGCTGATAGGGAGGCAGAGGTGGGCCATGGATCGATCTCTGTGACACACCATCTTCTTTCACTTAATACAATCTGACGAGTCTTGACCGGTTCAATTTTCCCATTGAAGACACTGTGTTTAATAGAATTAGAATTCCCTCCGGTCTTACAGATTTGACGTTGTTTGTTTTTAACTCTCTTTATTTTAGGTCATTTTAGCTCATTCTTTATACTTTTTAAATTCCTATAATAAGTGAAAAGTAAAACATTTATACTAGCCTGTGTATAATTTGTCAGCAATTCTTAGGGAAAGTAGAAGTTCAACAAAACCATTTTGTAGAATTGCTCAAAACCTTAGCAACTTGAAACGTTTGTCCTTGTTAGTTTCAAAACAGGATTATGAATCCATATTTTAAAATATATAATCCTAGTTGTGTCAGTGGAAAACAATTTCTCTTTATTTTGGGATTTCTTTATTCTAAGTCAGAATAGGGTTTGGATAAGAAAGTTGTACTGACTCAGGATTAAATTTCTTCAACAAAAAATTCTGCAACTCTTTGCTTCCAATTTTTGTTTTTGTTTTCTTCTCTTTTTGTTTTTTCTTACTAAAAGGAAGCTTCAGGAATAAAATCAAACACCTATTTGAAAATAGACACCATTTACCTAATTATCAGCTCTATCATTGTTCAGGACTTCAGAGTGGGTAGTTTTTGAGAAATAGGACAGTAAATTATATCAAAAATACATAATATTGATAACTAAATAGGATTAGCATACAGTTAATCAATGTTAACTCTATTTTTCTTCCCTTCTCCTCTTTTTTTTTCCCCCTAAGTGATAGGAATTTATTATTTCTTTTAAGGTCTACAACAAATATCTGAGGTAGCATTTGTTAGTTTCATTTTACATGTGAGGAAAAGAAGCCAAAAACAACAAAAAAAAATCAAGGTTATATGGCTATAAAATATTTTGACTTTTGTCTCTTCCCTTCCCATATCGCCCCAGTATATTGAAGGTAACTGTTAGATTTTGATTTACTTTACTCTGACATTTTTTATTAGTACGCCTGAAAAGCTACATTTGCAAAACAACAGGGAGAATGATAACCACAAAAACAACACAAAAGCAAGGACCATTGGGGAGGACTTGCAATAAGAGCAAAAAAGGCAGAACACAGTGGCTCAGGACTGTAATCCTAACACTCTGGGAGGCCAGGGCAGGTGGATAGCTTGAGTTTATGAGTCCAAGACCAGCCTGAGCAAGAACTTAGCCCCTCCTCTACTAAAATGAAAAACTGAGGCAAAAAGGATCACTTGAGCTCACTTGTTTGAGGTTACTGTGAGGTATGATGCCATAGCACTCTACCAAGGGTGACAAAGTGAAGCTCTGTCTCAAAAAAAAAGGTGCAAGAAAGGTCAATAACTAAACTCTCACATAAACTTTTTATGTAGGTTAGCTAATGATTTGCATGTTTCGGTGTGTGTGTGTGAGCTTGTGCATGTACATGTGTAGGGGGGTATTACTGGGGGATAAGGGGTTTGTATTGAGTCTTTGATTGGCTTTCCATTGATTAAATCGAAATTTACAACATTTTAGCACCAGACAGACTTTACTTCACAAATCTGCCTTAATCTCTATCATCATTCACATTATACTGTGTGGGATTTATTAATCACCTCTTCTTTTGGTAGCAGAGTCCACAGTTCTTTCCCATCCTTATGATAGCCTTTTTCTCTGTTCTGCCTGTGGAAACTCTTCCTGAATGCCACGTTCTCTTTTCAGTTTTCTCAGATGGTGTACTAGTTTCCTATTGTTACTGTAAAGAGTTACCACAGATGCTGGCTTAGAACAGCACAAAGGTATTATCTCAGAGTTCTGTAGGTCAGAAGTCTCATTGGGCTAAAATCCTGGTATTGGTAGAGTTACATTCCTTCTGGAAACTCAAAGAGAAAATTCACTCCTTTACCTTTCCATCTTCTAGAGCCCTCCTATCTCCATTAGCTCAGGGTCCTCTTCTCTCTTATCTTTTTTTTTTTTTTTTATTGTTAAATCATAGCTGTGTACATTAGTGCAATCGCTTGTACCCATTCTAAGATGCATGTAGATGTGGCCCCACCCATTACCCTCCCTCCACCAAAACCTTCTCTCTTATCAAAGGCTGCAGTGTAGTATCTTTAATTATCTTTCTGATTCTGACAAGGGTACAAATCAAATCTGTCAAGAATAGAACATAGATGTTTTGGCACAATAATCAAGGAAATGAGGTGAAAGCTATATTGATTGGTTTGATCTAACCACATCAGATTGTATAAAAAAAAAAAAATCAGCACATTGTATCCCACATATACATGAATGTATTCATGATCTATGTGTATTTGACTCAATTAAAAAAAAAAAAAAAAGGGCAGCATCTGTGGCTCAAAGGAGTAGGGCGCCGGCCCCATATGCTGGGGTTCAAACCCAGCCCTGGCCAGAAACTGGAAAAAAAAAAAAAAAAAAAAAGAGTTATTTGTGTCTCTTATCTTTATTCATGATTGCCTTGCAATATCACTCTTGAGATCAAAGAGTTAGTGTTGAGCTTTTTCCTCACATAAAATAATTAAAACTATCTTTATACAGTAGTCCAAACCACTGACAAAAATAAACTTGTTTGATTTATTATTTTTTATTATTTTAATTCTTCTTTAGAATAAAGGAGGGATAAATCATTAAGATAATAATGTCTGTATCCTCAATTTCTAGAGGGATAGAGAGTTGTATTCATTCAGGGAGTATGGTTTTGAAATATAATAAAGAATATCTTCCAGTTCAGAAAAAAATAAAGTAAAATTTCTCCACTGTTCATGATTGTCATGATGCCTATAACCTATGAGCAATTTCATGTACTTACAGAAATATTTTGGATCTGAAAGAAAAAGTCATAAATCAAAAAAAAAGAAGTTGCCATAAAACGAAATATAACCTGTTTTGAGAAAATAAAGGGATAATATTTTAGGTTCAAAGATTTATATCATATATATCAAAGACTAGCCCCCATGACCTCCCTGAGAGATATTCATTAATATCATCAATTTTCAGATGAAGAAATTAGCCAAAATAATTTAAATTAATATGAAAATATAAAAAAATAAAAAATATTTATGTTTAAAAACAGAGCATTAAAAAACTCATTGATTTTTAAATTAATGGAATAAATTAATTATTAAATTAATCATTAAAACAGGTCCATCATATTGAAATCATGTTTCAGGTTAAGTTTTCTGACTTTGCAGTAACTTTTCAGTGGTCACTATATTATCCAAGAAAGTATATGTATACTCAATTTTAAATTAAATAAAATTTAATTTTATTTTAGTTATTAGTTATGGTCCAACTAATATGAAAAGCAAAGCATAAAAAGCCTTCTGAGTTATTATAAAAATTGATATTTTAAAGTATTTTAGTACAGAGGATTAAAAAATGTATACACATTTTAAGAAAGAAAAAAATGTATTAAAATTGTATTGTACTAGTCAGGTCACTGTTTGACATCTGAAAATCACAGGAGGTGTTTAAACGTGAGTTATATTCACCTTTTGTCATCAGGAGATCTTGAGATTACAACTGTATTTCAGTTTACTCTTTTCTTATACATTTTTGGTACCCTCCATATATACAATATGATCTGAATTTGACCCTCTGAAAATCAATGTGTCTTCCTACTACTTATAAAGATTAAAAATAAAGCCCCCCCTTCCTATTAGGTGTATAATATAATCATGTCTTTTTAAAAATATAACTGACACAATTATTTTATACACTGATGTTCATTAGTTAACAAAACTTGGTAAGTTTGACCTGCAGCTATCAAACAGCAGGTTTCTGGTTTCCAATATTTACCATGGAGATATAATGACAGAAAGGTTTGATGTTTAATTTCATGTGTCAACTTGGCTGGGCTGCTGTGTCCAGATATGGGGTCATGAGGTGTTATAATTGTTTCTGTGAGGGTATTTTGAATGATACTAACAGTTAGATGAGTGGACTCTGAGGAAAGCTGATTGCCCTCCATAATGTGGGTGGGTCTCATTCAATCAGGTGAAGGTCTGAATATAAGACACGTCTCATTTCCCGGAGCCGCAGGAAATTCTGCCAATAAATGGCCTTAAGACTTATTTTGGACTTGGTATCTCAAGAATCACATGAGCCAATTCCTTAAAATAAATCTCTCCTGGCCCCCATTACTCTCTTTCTCTCTGCATCCCATTTGCTCTATTTCTCTCAAGAACACTGACTAATAAAAAGAGAGATGGGTGTTATCTTTGTTCCAGAAATAAATGAAATAATAGCAACAAGTCTTAAAGAAAATACACCATCAAGAGTAGTACCTGTAATGAAGTTAAAAAGCGACCTGCGTGGGTGAGGTAAGGAAACTAATGTCTCTCAGCTGCCAAAGACTGCACTACTTGCTTCCAATTCAATCCTCAGACCCTCCCTAAGGATATTCATTATCATCCTCAGTTTTCAGATAACAACAATGAGATCAGAAACATTAAGTAATATACAATCTCAAGCAACTACAATATTGTTGATAAATGCATAAATTGAGCTTACTTCATTTTTTTTTTTTTCAATCTCCCTACCACCCCAGGCTTAATTTGATCACCTGACCCTTCCTTCCAAATGCACCCTGCATGGTATCACCAGTAGTCAGTTAAGAAGGTATCTGGGTATCAATCTCATCTATCACAAATAAGCTGTTCCATGAACCTCAACATGCATTACTAATACGTTTCATCATGAATGGCTCCTAAAGGGTTATGCATCACCACATTTTCATGAGATATAATTCACAGGAAAGTATCAGAAATATGAGTGCCATATATGACATTCAGTTACAGTTTATAAGTAGTTCTAAATCATTCCATATATAGCTTGAGCAATTACTGGAAATTAACATTCTGGAAGCATTTCATACCTACAGCCATCATGTGGACTTTTGCAATGGAGGAAAACCTTCTCCAATGGCCTCTCTGTGATGGAGGTTTATTACCTGGATGATTTTGTTGCTTGTTGTAACCCAATATGTATGTTAGTATGCCTTAAGGAATAGGTTGTCATCCGATTTATTAGTTGGAGTATCTTACATCTTTCAATGGTAGGGAAAATTTTATATTGACATATCCAGAGTTTTTATTGAAGTTATATTAGTCCTATCTATCAGAGATATGCTAGAAAATCTATAACTCCCACCAAAATGTTGCCCATGTGAGCAATTCACTTTATGAAGTGCAATCTTCTAAGGCTGGCTTAGGGCCTCGTGATTCATTTTTCAGCCCATGTGATGTTTAATGATTTTGTCAGAATAAAAACTAATACACAGTTCTATGTCCATCATCAAATTATGCCATTCAATTTATAGTTTAAGCTATGAAAAAAGACACCAATATATGGAGGGCTCAGGAGTGGGAAATAGCTTCAGTCTATGCAGTTCTCTTTTCTCTTTTGACACTGATACTTGTAGTGGGTAAGAAGTTATTTGGCTTATTATTACACTGGGAATTTGTTAGAACAGAGCAACGACATTGTTTCATTATGTCAAACATGTAGATATCTGTCTAGGGCATGCTGTTGGGCAAAAAAAAAAAAAATGATTATTAAAAAAAGAAACCATATAAAACAAGAGGGAAAGGGTTGAAAGGTCTTTATCACCTTGTTTAAACCAATCTTAAATCCCATTTTCTAAACTACTGCACAGAAATTCCCAAACACATTCATTTTTCTTAACTATCATAGTCAGAATATGAAGAAGCATTCTCAAAAAAAAAAAAAAAAAAAAAAAGCATAATAACGTGGGTGCATGGGTAGGTCTGTGTAGTGTGAGTGCATGCACACACAGAGATCTGAAAAGGTTTAATACAAGACATTCTGTTTGCATTGGATTTTTACATATTATTTTTTGAGAGTTAGATGTAATTAAGTATGATCAAGAAAGGTAAGAGCTCAGCAGTAAAAAAAAAAAAAAAAAAAAAAAAAAAATAAAAACAAAAACAAGAAAAAGAAAAAAAAAAAAAAAAAAATATTGCTCAATAAAGTACCTGAATCCT
>CAUYPK010033472.1:0-13897 GCA_963574355.1 Loris lydekkerianus
CTTGGCAAGATGTTAAATCCTGTGACCTAATATTGTAATATTGTAATTTAGCACAATGCTAAACAAAAAAAATGACTGAAATAAGACATAAGTACACAAACACAAAGACCATATAATTCTCTCAATTGATGCAGAAAAAGCTTTTGATAATATTCAACATTCTTTCTTGATCATAACACTTAAGCAAATTGCTATAGAAGGGACATTTATTAAACTGATAGAGGCCATCTACAGCAAACCCACAGCCAATATCATATTGAATGAGTTACATTGAAACCATTACCACATAGATCAAGAATCACGCAAGGTTGCCCATTGTCTCCACTGCTTTTCAACATTGTAATGGAAGACTTAGTCATTGCAATTAGGCAAGAAACAGCTGTTAATGGTATCCATATAGGGTCAGAGGAGATGAAAATTTTTCTCTTCACAGATGATATGATTGTATATCAGGAAAACACCAGGGATTCTGCTACAAAACTCTTAGAAGTGATCAAGAAATGCAATAGTGTCTCAGGTTACAAAATCGGGGCATCTCACAAGGGTAAGGGTGAAACTCAGCAAATGTGAAATGTAAATGTCATGCCACGGTGACTGGAAAAATGCCAGGAAGGCTATGTTCACTATTAGGATGAAAATGTGTCAAATGGTCTATGAAGCTAGTATATGATGCCCCATGATCATATCAATGTACACAGCTATGATTTAATAAAAAAAAAACACTACTCACAAAGCAGTAGTGTATATATATATATATGTAAAATACCAACAATATCATGCTGAAAAAATAGTCAAGGATTCTATTTCTTTCACAGTAGTGCCAAAGAAGATAAAATATTTTGGAATTTAACTAACAAAGGGTGAGAAAGACCTCTATAAAAAGAACTTTGAAAGTCTGAAAAAAAAAATCTGAAGATGTTAACAAAGAACGAATGGAAAAGCATACCATCTTCATGCCTGTGAAGAATCAACATTGTTAAAATGTCTATATTTCCCAAAGCAATATACAATTTTAATGCAATCCCTATTAAAGCTCCACTGTCATACATTAAAGATCTCAACAAAAAAAATACTTATTTTTATATTTAATCAGAAAAAATCTTAAATAGCCAAGACATTACTCAGAAATAAAAACAAATCAGTAAAAATCATGCTACCAGACCTCAGATTATACTATAAATCAAGACTGATCAAAACTGCATGGTACTGGCATAGAAAAAGAGAGGTAGATATATGAAACAGAATAGAGAACCTACAGATGAGCCCAACTACTTACTGTTATCTGATCTTTGATAAGCCAATTAAAAACATTCAATGGGGAAAATATTTTCTATTTAACAAATGGTGCTGGGTGAACTGGCAGGTGACCTGTAGAAGTCTGAAACTGGACCCACACCTTTCACCAGTAACTAAGATAGATTCTCCTTGGTTTACAGATTTAAACATGAGATGTGAAACTATAAAAATACTAGAAGTGCAGGGAAAACACTTGAAATTGGCCTGGGTGAATATTTTTTGAGGCAAATCGCCCAGGCAATGGAAGCAACACCGAACATTTATTACTGGGATCTGATAAAATTAAAAAGTTTCTGCACAGCCAAGAACACAGTAAGTAATGCAAGCAGACAGCCCTCAGAATGTGAGAAAATATTTGCAAGTTATGTCTCTGACAAAGGTTTAATATCCAGACTCCACAGAGAACTCAAACATATTAGCAAGAAAAGAATAAGTGATCTTATCTCAGGGTGGCCAAGGGACTTGAATAGAAACTTCTCTGAAGAATACAGGCACATGGCCTATAGATACATGAAAAAATGTTCATCATCTTTAATCATTAGAGAAATGCAAATCAAACCCACTTTGAGATACCATCTAACACCAGTAAGATTAGCTCACATCCCCAAGTCCCAAAACCAGAGATGTTGGCATGGATGTGGAGAGAAGGGAACACTTCTGAATTGCTGGTTGGAATGTGAAGTAATACGTTCCTTTTGGAAAGAATTTTAGAGATCACTGAGGAATCTAAAAATAGACCTGCCATTCAATCCTTCAATTCCTCTACTTAGATATATATCCAGAAGTCCAAAAATCACTTTATAACAAATATATTTGCGCCAGAATGCTTATTGCAGCCCACTTCATAATTGCTAAGTTATGCAAGAAACCCTAGTACCCATTGACACATAAATGGATCAATAAATTGTGGTATATTACACCATGGAATATTATGCAGCCTTAAAAAAGACAGAGACTTTACCTTTTTCATGTTTACATGGATGGAGCTGGAACATATTCTTCTTAGCAAAGTGACTCAAGAATGGAAGAAAAAGTATCCAATATACTCAGCTGTACTATGAAACCAATTTATAGCTTAGCTATAACCCAAATATAGCCCAAGAAGAAGGGAAAATAAGAGAAGGAGAGGTGGGGAATAATGTGTGGAGGGAGCGTAATTGATGGGAACACACACAAAAAATCTCTCATTTTACCCCATTGAAGAGAGCCACTAAATACCTGGCCATCTTCTCCAGAGAGATCTCATTCAAGAGCCTAGGCATCATCCAGCCTGGCATAAAATTGAACCAAAATTTTCCCTGCAATTCTATTATTATTATAATTATAATAATTATAATTATTTATTATTATTATTATGTCATAGCTGTGTACAGTAATGCAATCATGGGGCACCATACACTGGTTTTATGTACCATTTGACATATTTTAATTACACTGGTTAACCTAGCCTTCCTGGCATTTTCTTAGTTATTATGTTGAGACATTTACATTCTACATTTAAATTTCACATGTATCCTTGTAAGATTCACTGTAGGTGTGGTCCTACCTCACGCCTATCCTCTCCTCTGCAATTTTGAACTTCAAGTCCACTCTTCCCCCCTTGCTTGGCTGACTAAAGGCCAGCCATGTTCAGAGCCCAGAGTGTTTGGTAATTTCTTGAGAGAACTGGGCATTCTGTGGACTGCTAGACAACAGGCTGGAAGCAGTGGCTCGACTTGATGTTGAGGGGCATGGAGAGAGAGAGACATGGAGGGTGGTGGCAATCATGCCAAAGGTCAGACTTTGGGTGTATACTTATCTAATCCTTTTCTCACTGAAGGGAAGCAGGCTTCAGCCCGTTGGGTTGCCATTGGCAATGTGCAGCAGTGGCAAGGTATTGTCTGGGTGGCAGAAAAAAAAATTTTCCACCTGTGAGCATCAGGTGAAGGTACTGATGGCTGTAGTCTGAATTTGGATGTACACTTCTCTAATCCTTTTGCTCACAGGGGAAACCCTTTGAGATTGTTGGTGGCAAGTGAAGTAAAGGAGGAGGTGCTAACCCCCCTCTGACTCTAGCAGGGACACATCCCTTATACTCTTCTTCACTAGAGGGACCACGCTCCATCCTAGAAGGGTCATTGGCAGTAGTGTATGGCAGGAGGAGGAGGCGTTGATATCTCTGGACTGACTCTTTGGTGTGGTGCACCTTTCTGACCCCATTGCTCACCAGAGGGAACCAGACTCCAGCTCCTTGGGTTTGGGATAAAACTGCCTGTGGATTGCTACTATCAGGTCCCTGAATATCCTTTGAACACTCACATTACAGTGATTGTACTATATGAAAAAAATAAGATTCGAATTCTTGACTTGTGTTGTCCTTCAGGGAAACCTCAAAAGTTGACAAGTACTTGCTTTTTAGTGGGAGGGAGTGATTCTCCTCCTGAGAGAATTTAATGTCATTACAGAAAGTCAGTGCATTCTAGGCTTAACAGCATTGTGATGAAGTGATTAATTTAATGATAAAAGAATATCCAGCCAAACATGCTGAATATTCTGTTATTCTACAAGAAAAAGAATGTTCATTAAAACCATTTTAAAGAGTATTCTCAAATGCAACAACAGAATATTCAGAAAGTTGAAGCCAGCAAAGTGCCTGAGTGTATTAAGAAAGCTGCCCAAAAAAGTGGCTGATTAATAGCCACTGAAACTGGGAATGCATGGAAGAAAGAAGAGCTTATTTTGACTTACAAACACATGTTATCCAAGTGCCACAAGGGAAGTACAAAATTTTGCCGAAAGAATGAACAAAGGTCAATTTCTACCCATTGACTCTCATCCTCAGACAGTTCCAGGAATATTATAAGAGGTACTCATCAGATGAGCTGAGGTATTTGCCATTAAACATGGCCCTGTATGAGCCACCTCTGCATCCTGAGCTTCCTGTTCTGGACAATGACGGTGATTCAGAAGATGTGGAAGATGGCCACAATGATGAGAAACGGAACAGTAAAGGCCCTGTGGACAGCTCTTCTGGCAATGTATCCAATGGTGAAACCCCTCCCCACAGCCAGGAGGACTCTTTCCAGGGAAGACCAAAGTCTAAAGACAAAGCTGCTACTCTTAGAAAAGATGGTTCCAAATTCTCTGTACTGTCTAAATCAGTTCCTGGGTACAAGCCAAAGGTCATTCCAAATGCTGTATGTGGAATTTGTCTGAAGGGTAAAAAGTCTAACAAGATAGGAAAGGCTGAATTCACTTATACACTGCTCCCAATGTGATAATACTGGTCATCCTTCTTGCCTAGATATGACCATGGGGCTTTTTTTTTTATAATTAAGACCTATCCATGCCAGTGTATAGAATATTAAACATGCATAATATGTGGAGCGCCCCACTATGAAGAAGAAATGATGTTCTGCGATGAGTTTGACAGAGGTTATCATACTTTATGTGTGGGCCTTGGTGCTATGCCATTAAGTGACTGGATTTGTGACTGTTGTCAGTGAGCCCTCACCTCCTCCAACACCCAGGAAAGTGGGCAGAATGGAGAAAAACATCAATGAGGAATGAAATAGTTTTTTGACCCTAATATTGAATATACATTTAAGTGGAATATTTGGTGCCAATTTATTTATAACTTTTTCATTTTTCTGTCAATAAAAGAACTTTGAAATTAAAAAAGAATATAACAAAAATAGAAAAGAAAGAAAAGAAAAAATAATGTAAAATAAAATAGTCTTACATAGAACATTTCTTAAAGTATTGACAGAGGTCATCTACAGCAAATCCATAGTCAATCGTATAGATTCTCTAATCATGTAGAATGGAGGAAAATTTAAAACAATTCTACTCAGACCTGGAACTAGACAAGGACGCCTATTCTCACCATGGCTATTTAACACAGTAATGGAAGTCCTAGACATCACAATCAGGCAAGGGAAGATGATCAAGGGTATTCAAATGAGGTCAGATGACATCAAACTCTCACTCTTTGCAGATGACATTCTCTTAGATCTGGAAAATCCCAGGAAATCAACTACAAATCTATTTAAAAGTGATCAAGGAATGTAGCAGTGTCTCCAGATATAAAACAAATACCTGCATATCACTAGCTTTTATAATGCCAATGATAGTCAAGCTAAAAATATAGTCAAGAACTCTATTCCTTTTGATAGTTGTGTTAAAGAAGAAAAAATATCTAGTAATACATCTGACAAAGGAAGTGAAATATATCTACAAAGAGAACTATGAAACCTTGAGGAAATAAATAGCTGAATATGTTAACAAATGGAAAACCATACCATGCTTGTGACTGGGAAGAATGAATGTTGTTAAAATGTCAATATGACCCTAAGCAATCTATAGATCTAAAGTAATCCCTATCAAAGAACCAAAGTCATACTTTAAAGAACTTGGGAAAAAAGTACTTCATTTTGTATGGAATCAGAAAAAACGTCCAAGAGCCAATACATAACTGAGAAATAAAAATAAATCAGGAGGCAGCACTTTACCAAACTTCAGATTATACTATAAATCTATAGTGATCACAACAGCATGATACTGGCATAATAATATAGATGTAGATATTTGGAACAGAATACAAAACCTAGGTATGAATCCAAGCACATGTTGTCATTTGATTGTTGATAAGCCAAACAAAAACATACATTGGGGAAAAGACTCCCTACTTAACAAATTGTGCTGAGTGAACTGGCTGGTGAATTATAGAAGACTGCAACTGAACACTTACATTTCACTGCTAAAAAAAAAAAGAAAATAAAAATTGATTCTCACTGAATAAAAGATTTAAACTAAAGACATGAAACTATTAAAAAAAAATACTAGAAGTGAGTTCAGGGAAAAGGCTTTAAGAAATTGGCCTGGGAAAATATTTCATAGGATAACTCCCCCCCCCCACCAAGCAATTGAAGCACTATCTCATATATATTACTGGGATCTGATCAAGCTAAAAAGCTTGTGCACAGCTAAGGGAACTGTAAGTAAAGCAAGCAGACAGTCTTAATAAAGGGAGAAGAATTTATTTTCTTTCTTTCTTTTTTTTTTTTTTTTTGAAGGGCTAATGTTTATTTACTTAAAATTTAACAATAATTCATTTACTTCAGTAAGATGGCAAACAATTGAACATACTATTAAAACTTAAAATCCAGACAAGGTTAGAGCAGGAAAGATCCCAACCCCATTCCTGAGCTGAAGTAAAAGAACTGAGCAAGGCCTCCAGCCTAGGCCAGCTTTCTCCATTAAGCAGAGACAACCTGGAGATAAAAAAAAAAAAAAAAAAAAGCCTTGGCCACATCCCCATCAGGAGGCAGCCTTAATTTCTCACAAATAGGAATGACTAGATTGTGCTGGAGACTGGTTCCTGATGAGTCATTATGAAAGTTGGTTGATTGTCTCTTCAGTGGGTTGTCTCTTCCGTAGCTTAGCACACTTCTGGAGGAGAATAGTAATCTGGGGCTGGAGACTGAGGGCCAATATTCTGTTCTATTTTCAACAGCAAGAAATCTAAAATCCAAAGAAATCATTAAAAACCCTGCTAGCTGCAACTTGAAAGCTTCTTGACAGAAACTGACTATCCTCCAAGTAGCCAGAAAACAGTGACATCTTCCTAAGGATAACCTTATATCTCCACACTGTACTTTTGAATATATCCCACCTAAACTAAAACCTTCAAGTGTTAAAGAAAGATTTCTGGAGCAAAGCACGAATATCAGGATCTAAAATATTATTTAGAGCATTCTGTGAATGAGCATGAAGATAGTGATGGTGATAATGGAGATGATGAAGAATAGAAGCCAACAAAATTTAAAGTGTCCAGGAAGAACATCCAAGTGTGTTTCTGAAAGGGCTGGTGTGGGAATAAGCAGTGTCGGTGCAGGAAGCAAAAGTCAGACTGTGGCATGGACTACACCTATGACCCAACAAAATGTCGGAATCACCAGCAAGCCAAGATCCTGAAAGAGATGTGTGATGTGAAACAGGTTCTGCTAAAGAAGAGGTCCCCAGTTCCCTCCTTCTTTGACCTCCTAGAGTTGAAACATATAACAACAGAATCACAAGATAAGAAGGCTCCATGAGAAAAAAAAAAAAAGAAAGAAAAGAAAAGAAATGAGCTCTGGCCAGCAACACCAGCTTCCCTGGATACTCCTTTGTTGAAGAAGAGGCCCACTGAAATTGAACACCCAGGGAGAAGATTTTTTGCAGATTATGTTCCAACAAAGGTGTGATGCCTAAAATTCACAAAGAACTCAAATTCATTAATAAGAAAAGACAAACAACCCAATTTCTTCAATCCTAAGTATCTTCAGGAGACTTGAAGAGACACTTCTATGATTAAGATAGGCACATAGCCTACAAACAAATGAAAAAATACTCATCATCTTTAATCATCAGAGCAATGCAAATTAAAACCACTCTAAGGTATCATCTAACTCTAGTAAGATTAGTTCACATCACAGAATCCCTAACCTGAAGACATTGGTATGGATGTGGAGAGAAAGGAACACTTTTACACTGCTTGTAGGGCTTGAAATTAATATAGCCTTTTTGGGAAAAAATAAAGAGCAGTGGTTCTTAACCTTCCTAATGCCACAAACCCTTAATACAGTCTAAAGGGGTCACAACCTACAGGTTGAGAGACGCTAGTATAGAGAATTACAATTACTATGTATCTATACAATAATAATAATAAATAAATTTTACTCATTTTACAACAAAGACATTTGCACCAGAATATTTATTGTAGACCAATTCACAATAGCCAAGACATGGAAGCAGCCTAAATATCAACCCTTGAATGGATAAATAAATTGGGGCATATGTATATCATGCAATACTATGCAGCCATAAAAAAGAGGGAGACTTTGTTTACCTAAATGGAACTGGAACTTATTAGTCTTAGTAAAGTATATCAAGAAAGGTGAAAATATATGCAATGTACTCAATACTATTATGAAACCAATGTAGATAAACATACACATATTTAGGAATAATAAAACACAAAAAAATTCCACAAAGAAAGAGGGGAGAGATGAGAGGAAAGGGGGCATAGTGAGAAGCAGGACAGTATTAGGTGGGACCTCAACTATAGTACACCATGTAAGGATACATTTCCAAACAATTAAGAGTATATTATAGATTTCTTACCATGAAAATAAGTGAGATGATGATTATGTTAATTAGTTTGATTTGAGCATTCCACATTATATTTCATATTATCATATTGTGCCCCATAAATGTGTACAATTATGATTTAATAAAAGCTAAGTAACAAAAAAGTAAATAAGTGCACAAAGTGAAATAAAAAGAAACGACTTAGCTGAAAGAATTTAAGAGCTTTCACAAAAGGTACTCTTTGAGCCAGAACTTAAGCATTAAAATAGTTATCCATGGCAGGTGGAGCAGTGCAAGATGGAGCCAGGCAAGATGTAGAGGGAGTTTTTTAGCAGAATAAATAGCAGGATAGATTACAAGAAGAAAAATCTAGATACTTGTTAACCCCATTGAGACCAACTACAAGAATAAAAATGAGAAAGAGGAAAGAAGAAAATAAAAGACAGTTAGGGAGTAGATAGTCACTGGAGGGCTACTTGAAGGATCCCTCAGAGCCAAATAAAAGGAGATTGAGGACCCTTCCCCTGCTAAAGGGACTCTCTACAAGCAAAGAAACAGAGAATCTCTCACCCCATTGGAGACTGCCACAAAGAATTATGAATTCCCAGTTTTTCTACACCTAGGAATATCCTTCTCTGCATCCCCATACATTCTTGCAGAATAGTGGGAAATTTGGGGTAACCAAATTTGGGGTAACCAACCATGGGAGAAAAAGGACCTGCCCCTGCAATTTGTCTGGTGGGAACTCAGGGGAACCTCTTTTTCTTTGGTTGCCTGACAGACTGCCTACTGTAGAGGCCTAGTATTCTGCAAACGGGAAAGTCAGAGCACTAGCCTAGCACAAACAGTGTGAATGGGGTGTGTCACCCACCAGAATGGACCTCAGTCCCTATAGGAATGAAGGAAACCAGGGATTGCAGAGTCCACTGACTATCAGTGACATCTGGAAAGACCCTTAGCCAGCCATGGGAGGAAAGAGAGACAGTCTTTGCCCCTCTTTCACCCACTCCACCTGTGCAGTGTATATGGCAAAACCAGTATCTCCATTATTTGAACAGGTAAACTGAGTGTGTCCCTCCTCATGCTGTGAAGGAAAATTGTAGCTCAACTACACTAACAAGGTGGAATTCTTTCTTGATTCTCCCTACTGCTAGGTATGAACTTTCCCTATCTCCTGTACTGACTCTATCTGCCATCTGTGCTTAGTAAGACCCTCTATGTTCAATGAAAATCTTTCCTCTTGCCAATGTGGAGAGGATAACCTAACTCGAGAAAAGGCTTGGAAATACACAGAAAACCAGAAATATCCTTTCCTGACCACAGGTGAAAACTGCAGCAATTTCATTATGTTGTGTTCAGGACTTCAGCAAAAATAAAGTTTGTTTGTTTAATCCATTTGCATGAAGACTGTACTTTTGATTGAAACAGCTATCCAGGAGCTACCTCATGACCAAGTACATTACATGGAGATCTTGGAACAAGACCCATTCTCCCAGCTTGGAGAAAGCAAGTCCAGTAGTCAGGGATCCTCACAAACCACAGGCCCTGAGGTAAAGTTGGGAGTCTTTGGTCAGAAAGGGCCAAAGGGATAACCAAAACTAAATCTGAACATTAAGTGTTGAAGGTGAGTGTGAGCTCTACATCCTAGGAGCTCTGGATTTGACTTCAGCCTGATAATTTTACTTCAACATTTCTTCTTGATGCTGCCTTGTGGTTTAGAGATATGGGTAAAAGATCATGAAGAGAATATGGCTTACACTGACTTTCTGCAGTGTCCATTGACAATGGCCCACATTCCTTAGAAACATCCCCCCATGTTAAACACAGTGCAGGGTTGGAAACAACTTGAGGTTTAAATAGAATGTACGGCTGTCCAGAACTAAGAATCCTGTGTCTGTTGGCAACACCCTGGATTTCTGGAACTCCCCAATGCTGCAGAGTTCAAGGTTGGGAACATCCTGATGTTTTAAGTGTAGTGTTTAGCAGTTATAAATTAGAATCTACTTGGCATGGCAAAGTATAGAATGGGACACTTGGTTAGTGCCTGTGGCTCAGTGAGTAGGGTGCTGGCCCCACATACCGAGGGTGGTGGGTTCAAACCCAGCCCTGGCCAAACTGCAACAAAAACAAAATAGCCAGGCCTTGTGATGGGTGCCCGTAGTCCCAGCCACTTGGGAAGGTGAGGCAAGATAATCCTCTAAGCCCAAGAGCTGGAGGTTGACGTGAACTGTGACACCACAGCACTCAATCGAGGGCAACAAACTGAGACTCTATCTCTTAAAAAAAATGGGAATGAAGAAAATTAAAGTCTACCCCCGAAGCATTGCACCCATTTCTTTTTTTGTTGTTTGTTTCCTTGTTTTTTTTTCTTTGAGATAGAGTCTCACTGTGTTGCCCTTGTTAGAGTGCTGTGGCTTCATAGTACCCAATTCTTTTGTAACTATCTGACTTTAGGATTATATGACATTGTTCTTAAAATGTTCTCTTGCTTTTTCCTATTACTTCCTTTATCTTTATTGTCATGGTAAAAAATGATTCTTATCCTTGTGTTGAGTAATGAGGTTAGCATTCCATGCTGTTACATGCTTTTCATGTCCAATAAAAGACACCTAAGGTCTTTGTTTAGTACAGCATTGTCTTATAATTTCTGAGAATGACAATTGTTTTTCTCTCTCAGCCTCATCATTTATTGCACTGTAAATAACTGAGCCCCCTCCACAGGTAGAGAAGAACTACACGTGGCACCCTCTGAAACAAGGACTTTCCACAGGAACCCTCAAAGACACTGATGACAATCTCCCTAAGCCCAGGAAGAAAGAGAAAAGTGTACTCATCCCAGATAAGGGAAAATGGGTTTTTCATGACAAGCCCTGAAAATCCACCACAAGATTATGCAATTAGGTAAAGGTTCAGGACATCTGTCACTTCTCTTTCTGTTCTATTTTTATTTTTTTATTTTTTTATTAAATCATAGCTGTGTACATTGATATGATAATGGGGCATCATACACTAGCTTCATAGACCATTTGACACATTTTCTTTAGTTTCCCATCGCTCAAAAGAGTGGTTCCAATTGAGAGGTTCTGGCCAGCAGACAGAAGGTGGTAGTTTGCCTGGCAACCAAGTCTGTTTTGTTTTGTTTTGTTTTGTTTTCTCAACAGAAGCAGTCACTCCTATTACTATGGTTTGACCTGGGGCTTATTTGAGCTCACCCTAGTCTTCCTTTCTATAGCTGTCATTTTTTATTTTTATTTTTCTAAAATGGGAAATACTCTCATTAAAAAACAAAAGGGCCGTAAGCTCCAATGACAAAGTTTGCTCTATGCAGCTGGCTGCAAGGTGACAAATCAATATAAAATTTTAATTGTAGCCCAACAATAAAGTCCTGTGTATCCTAAAGAAGGAATTCTTAATTCCCAAGATTAGGAAATGATGGGATCATGGCTATTGCAGTCTCTGGGGTCAATAACTGATCAATAACTAGACATGTGAAATCACCTCCTAACCCTCCACCCTGTCCAAGATAAAGATCCACCAGCTAAGGTCCTGCTTGAAAATTTCCCTCCTGACCTCCCTCAGTATTTACATGTAGTATAGTGACAAGGGAATCTACACAAACTATTAAATCTTCCCTTCTGTCTGTTCAAAACATACATCCTCATTCTAAATTTAACAGTGTTATGGAAGATGTTTAAGGAAAGTTACTTCTGAGAACAGTGAACGTGTCCAAGCCTTTCCTGTCTAGTTATTAGCCAACCTGCCCAGAGTGAAATTCTTTTATTTCCAGTTTTTAAATATCTTAGAAACGGCCTAAGTGAAAATAGATTACAAAGGTTTTTTTACCAAGAAGATAATAGAATCTATTGCCAATGGATGTAAAATGATTCCCTGGGACTGGCATACTTTAATTAAAATTTTCTTTTCTTTTTTTTTTTTCTTTTCATGCTATTATAAAAGGTATTTATTTTTTTTTTAAAGATGTTCTATTTTACTTTTTTTTTTTATTAAATCATAGCCATGTACAATGGTATGATCATGGGGCATCATACATTAGTTTCACAGTCCGGTTGACACGTTTATATCACACTGGTTAACATAGCCTTCCTGGCAATTTCACAGTCATTGTGTTGAGACATTTATTCTACATTTACTAAGTTTCACATATAAGTTTCACATTGTAAGATGCACCACAAGTGTATTCTCACCAATCCCCTTTCTTCCAGCCCACTCCCGCCCGTCCCTTTCCTCCTTCCCCCTATTTCTAGGTTGCAGATGGGTTACAGCATTCATGTGGAAACCCTAAATGAGTTTCATAGTAGGGGTGAGTACATTGGATACTTTTTCTTCCATTCTTGGGATACTTTACTAAGAAGAATATGTTCCAGCTCCATCTATGTAAACACAAAAGAGGTAAAGTCTCCATCTTTCTTTAAGGCTGTATAATATTCCATGGTATACATGTACCACAATTTATTAGTCCATTCGTGGATCGATGGGCACTTGGGTTTTTTCCTTGACAACCATTGGCCAACCTAATCAGGAAAAAAAGAGTGAAACCTCTAATATCATCAATCAGAAATGACAAAGACGAAATAACAACAGACTCCTCAGAAATACAAAAAATTCTAAATGAATATTATAAGAAACTTTATTCTCAGAAATATGACAATCTGAAGGAAATTGACCTAGACCTATACTTGGAAGCACATCGCCTTCTAAGACTTAACCAGAACCAAGTGGAAATGTTGAACAGGCCCATATCAAGTTCTGAAATAGCTTCAACCATACAAAACCTCCCTAAAAAAAAAAGCCCAGGACCAGATGGTTTCACGTCAGAATTCTACCAAACCTTTAAAGAGGAATTAATACCTATACTACTCAACCTTTTCCAAACCGTAGAAAAAGAAGGAAGACTACCCAACACATTCTATGAAGCAAATATCACCCTGATCCCAAAACCAGGAAAAGACCCAACAAGAAAAGAAAATTGTAGACCAATATCACTAATGAATATAGATGCAAAAATATTCAACAAGATCCTAATGAACAGAATCCAGAAACACATCAAACAAATTATACATCATGACCAAGTTGGTTTTATCCCAGGATCTCAAGGCTGGTTCAATATACGTAAATCTATAAACGTAATTCGGCACATAAACAAATTAAAAAACAAAGACCATATGATTCTCTCAAACGATGCAGAAAAAGCGTTTGATAACATCCAGCATCCCTTCATGATCAGAACACTTAAGAAAATTGGTATAGAAGGAACATTTCTTAAACTGATAGAGGCCATCTACAGCAAACCCACAGCAAATATCATATTGAATGGAGTTAAATTGAAATTATTTCCTCTCAGATCAGGAACCAGACAAGGCTGCCCACTGTCCCCACTCCTTTTTAACATTGTAATGGAAGTTTTAGCCACCGCAATTAGGGAAGAAAAGGCAATCAAGGGTATCCATATAGGGTCAGAAGAGATCAAACT
>CAUYPK010033477.1:0-25500 GCA_963574355.1 Loris lydekkerianus
ATATGGATGACCATCCTTTCACCCTGAGTCTGTATTTGTCTTTTAAGTTAAGAAGTGACTCTTGTATGCAAGAAATATCTGGCCTGAGTTTTTGTATCTAGTCAGCTAACCTATGCCTCTTTAGAGGACAGTTTAAGCTGTTCACATTAGTGGAGATTATTGATAAGTCTGGTGAAATTTTGGGTATCGAGTTTTTCAAAAGTCCAGTGGACATTTTTAATCCTTTCGCCAGTGTGGAAGTGGAGTTGAATCAGAAGTTTCTGAGTGAGTTTACTTTTGTGGTAAAGGATTGGGTTGGTCATTATGGAGGATAGGTCTGAGAATATCCTGAAGAGCTGGTTTGGTTATGGCAAATTTCTTCAACATATGAATGTCGTTAAAGTATTTAATTTCTCCATCATAAATGAAACTCAGTTTAGCTGGATACAGGAACCGGGGTTGAAAGTTATTTTGCTTTAGGAGATTAAAAGTCGATGACCACCCTCTTCTGGCTTGAAAATTTTCAGCAGAGAGATCTGCAGTCATTCTAATATTCTTCCCTTTGTAGGTAATGGCTTTCTTTCTCCAGGCAGCTTTGAGGATTTTCTCCTTCATATTAACTTTAGTGAAGTTAATTATGATATGTCTGGGGGATGTCTTATTGGGGTTGAGCCTTTCTGGGGTTCTGAAGCTGTCTGCTATCTGAATTTCAGAATCTCTAGGCATGTCTGGAAAATTCTCTTTAGTCATTTCATGCAGAAGGGCTTCTGTGCCCTGTAAGGCCACTTCATCAATTTCAGGAATTCCAATGATTCGGATATTAGCCTTCTTTGAATTATCCCAGAGCTCTCTGAGAGAACAATTCATTTTTGTTCTTCATTTCTCTTCCTCTTTGAGAGTTTGGGAGCATTCAAAGGCTTTGTCTTCAATGTCAAACATCTTTTCTTCTGCTTGCTCCCTCTGTTACTGAGGGATTCTACTGTATTTTCCAGATCTTTGAGGGCTGCATATTCTTGCTTCAATGTGTGTAAGTCTTTGGTGGTTTTGTGTTTAAATTCATTAAATTCTTGAGACAACTTTTGAATTTCTCCTCGAATTCCTAATTCCACTTTATTAATCTTGTCTGCAATCCAAATTCTGAATTTGATTTCTGACATCTCAGCCAGTTGTTTATGAATGGGATATTAAATTACTTCCATTTCTTTCCTTCAATTACACATGCCGTACCTTATCTATTCTGTTTATTCATGTTACCAGAGTTTTCCCGCTACTTCTTCCCCATGATTGTTTTACTCCCTTTGATTTTTCCCCTGGGGCTTTGTCGAGGGCCCATATAGTGCTGTGGCCTAGGAAACTGGGGCCCTGTCTGGTGTGGTGGGGCTAAGTGGTTCTGTCTTGTTTTCAGCTGGCTTCTGTTCGACCCTAGTGAAACATTTACTCTGGGTTGAAGGCTCAGCTGTGGAGAAATGTCAGCAATTAAGTCACCCCGCCCACCACTGGCAACAATTGGAAAAGGAAAATCAAACTTCCTATAACCGCACACCCAGGGCACCACCTGAAATGTCCTCAGTCTATTGATCCAGTTCAAAAGGTCCAAATCAATTGTCTCATTCGGCACCTGTCTCGGGTGGGAGAGTTCAAGAGGTCTCTGAGACCTGGATCGCAGGGGTCTAGTGACTACTCTCATATGGCTTGCTCCAGTGCTGTGTGGAGTCAGGAGGAGCCACCCAGCAAATAGATCAGTCTGGGAAGGTTGATGCCTCCTTCCCCACTTTGCTCCTGTGTTGGACCCAGTCACTGATATCCCTGCAGATGGCTGACCCTGTTGCCTGTAGTGAACAGATACTCCAGGGGTTTGCAGCTGCCTGAATTGGAAGGAAATCTGCCAGGCCTCTGCACTCTGCTGCTATCTAGCAGGAGGTGAGGTCTGACATCCTTGGGCACTTGATGAAGGTTGAGGGCTGTTCACTCAGTCCCAGCCCCGCCCCTGATTGATGTAACTAACAGAACAGAACAACTTTGTGGGATTCTGTCTCTGTTCCTGCTAAATTCTCCTGCAGAAGAGAAGCTGTTCTGAGTTCCAACGTCCTGTCTTTGCTGCTGGAGGTTTGTATTCGGTTACCTCTCTGAGTTGGCCCCACCCTGGAAACTTCCTGGGTTTGTGAGTTGCCTCAGGCAAATCCTTTACTCATGGGTGGCCTCCTCTGGTTGCCCAGGGAGACAGAGGGTGTGGCTTCAGAATATCCAGGAGTTAGCCATTTTGCTGTTAAAAAAAAACACAAAAAACGGCTGTTGATCCACCTCCAGGAACCACTGCTCTGGTGTGGCTCCCTCCCAGCCGACCCTTCTCTCCTCACTCCCACTCCCCAGGGTAAGTACTGACCAGCTGCAGTTCAGGCACTGTCCACACCCCTCGAGAGATCCCTCAAAAATCTGGACTCCTGAGGGACAGGCCTCCAGATCTCAGAGTGAGGGCAGAGGGGGGTGTTGGGAGCCAAGAGCTTCAGGTAGCAAGCACACACAGTTCCACACAGTTTTATGCCTGGCTGCACCACTACCAGAAGACAGCCACCCCCCCGCGTCCCAGGGAACCACCGCTCTGGAGCAGTTCCCTCCCAGCCGACCGTCCTCTCCTTGCTCCTGTGCCCCAGAGTCACTGCAGCTGAGGCACTATCCTCACCCCATGAGAATATCACCCAAGAATCTGAACTTCTGGGGGATAGGCCCCTAGACCTCAGAGTGAGAGTGGAGGGGAGTGCTGAGAGCTCAGCATTGCAAGCAGGGAAGATACACAGTTTCACACAGTTTTATGCCTGGCCATATTGCTGTCCAAGGAGGGCTGTTGCACCACACCTCAGGGAAGTGCTGCCCTGGTTTGGCTCCCCCTTAGCCAACTGTCCTCTCCTCGCTCCCATCCCCTAGAGTAAGTGCTGACCAGCTGCAGCTTGGGCACTGTCCATACCCCTTGAGAAATCACCCAAGAATCTGAACTCCTTGGGGACAGGCCTCCAGACCTCAGTGTGAATGGAGGGGAGTGCTGGGAGTTCAAGGTTGTAGGCAAAGGATATTTACAGTTTTATACAGTTTTACGCCTGGCAGGAGAATGCCATGGCACCCTAGGAGGGGAGGTAGGTCCAGTTTTTAGAATGTCTCTCCCGTGGCATGTAGTGGGAGGGCCTTTGATTTCTGCCCGTTTGTTTGTGGGGCTCTTGAGCCGGTCTCATGAGGGAGAGGGGACTCCTGTCCACTTGGTGATGGATTTTGTACCTTTTGTTTGTGTCCTTGTGGTCGCAGCTCACCTCAGCAGGGTTGATGTGCGTTCTTCAACCTTCCCTCTTGGTGCAGCTCAAATCCACCAGGTTACTTCCTAATTTTTCGTCCCTTAACTCTCCTTAGGAACGGGAGCCTCTGTGAAAAGCTGGTTTCAGTTTGCCATCTTGTCTCCTCTTTCTTCTCTTAAGTTTCTTGTATTATAGTTTTAGGTTTTATATTTAGGCTAAGGACCCACTGGGGTTAATTTATGAATATGGTGTGAGGTATAAATCAAAAATCTTCTCTTTTCTTTTGCATATGGATAATCACAGGCTTTAGCAGGCACCACTCTAAAATGCAGCATTCTGGCATTTGAGGAAACAGCAGGAGCAGTGCATTAAACTAGAAATAATTGCCCTTACTCCTTCTCCCCTGAAGCAGGTCATAAAATCTAGCTGAATTCTCCTGATAATAGGTCATAGGATGCTATTCCAGACAGGTTCTCCCTGTACCCAAAGGAAAAGAATGTCCTACTACTTGAAGATACAGACACCAAGAAGAATGTGAACAAACAGGCCTTGCTAAATATCTCTCCCCATTTTTACCATTAGATCATACCCTTATGTGCTCAGTGATACTTCTTCATCATTGTTCATAAAAATAAATAGGTTTTCCTGTTTCTTTTGGTCTTCATTTCTGAAGGCTCATGTATCACATAAAACTTATATTTTAAAATTTTGTATGCTTTTCTCATTAATCAATCTTTTGTTATAGTTGTCTCATACAGGAGTCTAGCAATGGGTGAGGAAAGATGTTACTTTCCTTCCCCGCCATCATCACTTATTCCAGCATAATTTGTTGAAGAGTATTTCATTCCTCCACTGAATTTCTTTTCCATCTTTATCAAAAATAATTTCCATATACATGTATATGTGGGTCCACTTAGCTCCCTACAGTAAAAGATTTGCCTGAGACCTCTAGGCAGTGAAGGCTTCCACTGCCTTAGCCCCACCATGCTGTCCAGAGCCATCTGTTCCATTCATCTATTTATACATGTTGGCACCAATATTATATTATCTTTACTATAAAGTTTATTATGAAAACAGGCTGGTGTGAGGACATGGGAACAGACAAATACATTGATGTTGGGTGGCTTAGGTAAAGTAGTGAAGCTTCTTTATATTGATGCCATGCTTCCTAATGTCATGAGTCAAATTTTCTTTGGTTAGAGTATACTTGCTCTTGCTTCGGGAACTACCAGGGACTCTGACTGTCATTTTTCAGTGCTGTAAGGGGTAGTTGAAAATAGCTGAGATGAATTCATGGGCAGCTAAAGAGATGAGCCAAGAGATGAGCCAAATTTTGGTTGAGTCTAAGGTAAGGTTACTACTGAACCTATTACTGGGATGTTAAGCATGTAATTCTCTAGCTGCATCAGGAAGTCCAGCACAGGACTGCTGGGCACTCTCTTCTCCCCAATCATAGTTTCCCTGCCATTCCCACAGGGTTGGTCTTGTTTTCCATGTCTCTGGGCAGCCTGGTGGGGCTGAGTCAGTGGAGGCCTGCACTACCTTGAGGTCTCAGCCAAACCTTTTACTATAGTTTCATTATAAGTTTTAAAATCAGAAAGTGTTAGTCCATTAACTTTTTTCTTTTTCTTTTCTTTTCTTTTCTTTCTTTTTCTTTTTCTTTTTCTTTTTCTTTTTCTTTTTCTTTTTCTTTTTCTTTTTCTTTTTCTTTTTCTTTTTCTTTTCTTTTTTTTTTTTTTTTTTTAGAATTATTTGTTCTTTTTCATATTACTGCCAGGTCCTATCTGTCCTAGGTACTTAGTGTTTACAGAAAATTTAAAATCATCTTGTCAATTTCCATAAAAATCCTGGTGGGATTCTTGATTGGACTTAATTTATAGATATATTTGGGAAGAATTGAAATCTAAACAATATTGAGTGTTGTATTTACCACTGGGCAGAGATATGAGCAGAACCTCTCTGAGGAAGACAGATGAATGGTTAATGAACATGTGAAAAAATTCTCATTATCCCTGATCATCAGGGAAATGTAAATCAAGACCACCCTGTGAGACCACATCATAAAGTCTCAAAGCCACAGATGCTGGTATGGATGTGGAGAGAAGGGAATACTTTTACACTGTTAGTTGTACTGAAAACTAACACAACCTTTTTGGAAGGAAGTACAGAGAATCCTCAAAGAACTCAAATTAGACCTCCCATTTGATCCTGTAATCCCATTACTGGACATCTACCTAGAAGAACAAAAATATTTTTATTATAAGGACATTTGCACTAGATTGTTTCTCAAAGCTCAATTTACAATCTCCAAAATGTGGAAATAATTTAAATGCCCACTAACACAGGAATGGATTCGTAAACTACGGCATATATGTACTATGGAATACTATTCATCCATTAAGAAGATGAAGATTTTACATCTTTTGTATTAATCTGGATGGAGTTGAAACACATTCTTCTTAATAAAGTATCACAAGAATGGAGCAGCAAGATTCTAATGTACTCAATTACTCATATGAAGCCAGTATCTAATGCATGCTTACGTAAGAGAAAAAACTCAAATCAATTCAAAGTGGGGGTCAGGGGAATGAGAGAGTAGGGAGAGGGAAGGAGAGAGGGGAATGGTATGCTCCCACTTAATGGGCACAATGTTAGGATGTATGGCGCACCTGTTGGGGTGGGACATAATTAGAAGAGGTACACTACCTACTAAATGTATTCATTGTAACCTACTTCTTGTACTCTCAAATTAATCTGAAACAATAAAAAAAATTGGGTTTTGTGACCCATTAACAAGGTTTATTTATCCATTTATTTAAGTCTTTAGTTTCTATCAAAAATATTTTTTAGTTTTTAGCATATAGATCTTTCACATCTTTAATCAGATTTATTCCTAGTTCATCCTACTCTGCAACATCATTTTCTAGTAATATTCATTTACACTTCTTCCACTTGTTTTATGACCTGATAGCTCATGTTGAATAATATTTCATTATTTCAATGTATAACAGTTTATTTATTCATTCAACAATGAAGGACATTTGGTTCCTTTCATGTTTTGGCAATTATGACTAAAGCTGCTATAAAAATTTTCATGGAGGTTTTTGTGTAAACGTGTTTTAAACTAATTTGGGTAAATACTAAGGAATATAATTGCTGGGATGTACAGTAAGGTTATGTCTACTATTCTCATCAGCATTTGGTGGTGTTGGTGTTTTAGATTTTCACGTTCTAATAGGTGTGTGGTAGTATCCCATTTTTTCCTCAATTCTTTTATTTTTAATTATTATGCTTACATAATAGTTGTATATATTTATGGGGTACATGTGATTTTTTGATATAGGGATATATCTTTTGTATGTTTATTTAAATACGATCTAGATTTTTTAAATGTCTCATCATATGATGTATTTTGTATGCAATTGAAAAGAATGTATACTATGCTATTGTTAGATGTGATCTCTCAGAGACTATTGTCTGTTTTTCTATTTAAAATTTCTTTTAATTTTTATTTTTCAGAGACCACTATCTTGTTGCCTCATGTCCAGTATCTTAAAAATCATTGTTTAATATAGTTTTTTTTTCTTTTCTTTCTTTCTTTCTTTTTGCTTTGTTTCAGGTGGTAAAGTCTAGTCTCTGTTAATCCATTTTGGCTGGAAGCTGAAGGTCTCTAATATAACTTTTCCCATTCTCTTGTGTAAATTATTACTCCCATTTCTTGTTTTCCATAGTCTCCTTTGTACTTATCACTAATTTATTCTCAAACTTAATGTTAGAATGGCATAAATGCAAATTTCTTCTCCATATGTTCAGAAATATTAGGTAATCTATCAGTATATTTTTTGAACTTTCCTTTCTCTTGTTTCAGTGTAGACTAGTTGCTGTTTTTGTCTTCTACATGGTTGTTGTCCTAGGATTTTTGCTAATAGTCTACAAGTTTACTTCTTTACTCTTCTGTGCCTTCTAGCCTTCTTATATTCCTTTTTCTTGTTTTACTCTCTAGTCTTGGTGGAACATATCTTCTAGTTGTTTCCTGAGAATAAATGGTTGAGAGATACATTTTTTTGAACTTGTAGGACTGAAGTATCCTATGTTCCTATTTAATTTCAAATTTGGATGGCTATAAAATTCTTGGTTGGAAAAGTCAGAATTAAAACAATTGTGCCATTTTTCGCTAGAGTTCAGTATTGCTGTTGAGAAGTCTGATGATATTCTAATTCCTTTTTTTTTTTGTTTACAATCTTTTTCTCTGTGGAGACTTTTACAACTTTTTCTTTATCCTTAGTATCATGAAAATTTTCTGCAATCATAATTTTAATTTTTCAGTTTTTTCTCTTTTAATATTTCTTCTTCATTATATTCTGTTCTTATTTCATGAATTCAATATTTTTTCTTACCTGTTTGAGGATATTATCTTCATTGTTTAAAAGTCTTCTTTTGTTCTCTGTACTGTTTCCTCCCAGTTCCATTTTTCTTTTTATTTTTGTCACAATCATTCATGTCAAAGATTTTTCTTCAAACATCTTTGAAGAATTCATCTTTGGTGAATTCTGCCTATTCATAATTAAGAATAAGGGATTAAAGAGGTGATTGAAAGTTCTGTGTGCATGTTTGTGTGTGTATATGTGTGCACCTGAAGGGTCTGTTGAATGATGGTCTTCTCTGCAGGCTATTCAAGTGGGGAGCATGCTTCTTCTTCTTTTTTTTTTTGCAATTTTTGGCTGGGCCAGGTTTGAACCCACCACCTCCAGTACATGGGGCTGGCACCCTACTCCTTTGAGCCACAGGCACCACCTGGGAGCATGCTTCTTTATTGTGTATACTCAATTCTGAGCATGTAGATCTTTTCTTTATACATAGTCAGTTTTCCCAGGTGGAAATCATTTACCTTTCTGTCTAGGGGTTATAGATGCTAACATTTGAAGAGTCAAGTCAAGGAGACATATAAGTAGTCTCACTATTCTGCACTTAAAATTTCATTGTTGTCCTCAGCCATGCCTGCAACTCCTAGTCTACAGTTCCTATGGTTCAACCTCTCTAGTCTTGCTGTGGTGATAGAGGGCATCTAAGAATTTAACTGCTTCTTATATACCTGATAACCAATGACTCTATTTCTAGTTCCAACAGCACCCTACCTTTAGGAGTATCTGGTAGATCTAACTCTTGAGCCCTTTCCTGTTCTTTCATGGCTTGTATCTTGCCTTTTTTGTGCATGCATTTAGTTTTCCTTTGTCTTCTAAGTCAGTCATTGCAAGTTTATGGGCCTTCTATCTTCTAAAATTTAGTTGACATTCTCTTTTTTCTCTTTTGTTCTTCCCTATTCACTTTGTTCCATGAGTTTGTAACTTAAAAAACAAACAAACACACCTTTCAATGGAATTTTAATGTGTTCGGAATAGGGAGCAGAGATTAATGAATTAATGATAAATAAATGGATGAATGAATGTTATGTTCTTTGTTTTATTTTTTTAAAACTGTGAAATGTAACAAATGTACAGAAAAGTGCAAGAAAATGTATATAGGGCTCACTGATTTTCACAAAGTAATCAGCCAGATTCAGCAACAGAACATTGCCAGTCCATCATAATCCCTACTTCTTGCTTGAGATACTCATTCTGTAAGAATCTTTGTCTCATCACAATAAGTATAATTTCAGTGTAACCCAAATATCCTGAAATTATCCTATGGTATCCTGAGCATGCCAGTTGATAAATAATACAAATTAATCCATGTTCTCTGTATTTTTCTATCTATTATATGGAAGATAAAACTCAATGTTGATGCAGAGGCATATATAACTGATCAGCCTAGGTGAGCTTCACATCTGCTAGTAAGTATATTGTCTTGTTAAGGAACACTTGTGTGTGGGCAAGGCAAAATATGACTTTATCTAAAAGAAACTTTGTCTGATACAAAACACCTTCCTCCCTTGAGATATTCATTCTGTAGGACTAATCTAATTTTCCAATTTCTTGTTCTGTGATTTTAGAAGGTCCTTGGGAAACATTGAAGTTATACTGCGATACAGAGCCAGTATAAAATAAGTTGAAAAGTAATATTTCCTGATAATATCATTTATTCTCCACTTACTAAAAGCATAACACCCTTCCTGTACAAAGGCAATAGTTTTCTGTGAACCAGAAAAACTATAAATTTTACCAGCTGTTTTTAACTAAGAAGAAATATCAAGAAATTTCTTCTGTGGGCTATATAAATGCTGAGATAGTAGACTGACACATGTAGTATAATAAGTATAGTTATTCATGCTTTTTCCTTCTTGCAAACATGTAGTAATGATTTGTTATTCTACTCCATTTATAAATAGCCATGAAGCACAGTCTAAGTAAGAGGCCTGCTGTTTTTTCTTATGTGAAGTGTCAGGTGAGTTGAATATTTTTAGCCACATAAATCTTTGTCACCTAAGCAGACAACCTGGTAATAATATAGCATTTGAAAGGTACATTGGCTATCATTTTTTTTCTTCTACAATTGGTTTCTTTTTTTCTCCTTTAGGACTTACACTGAAATTGATATCCTTTTTGAAATTTTACTCTCTATTTGTAACTAAAGAAAAAAAAGGGGGGGGGGGAATAAAGACAACACCGCCCTTATCTTCCTTTCCTTCTGCAATACTGGAAAATTTTTGCAATAAATGAGGTATTCTGCATGAGAAACAGGATGCTAGTTGAAATCTCCAAAATCTTCTAATTCTGGTACTTGATGGATTATATTCAATCTCCAGCAGTTTTGTGTTGCCTTTTTCCTTTTTAAATGTATTTTACATTAGCTACTGAAATGAAATACGTAAAATCTAATTTCAAAGAAAACAATTTGTATACATATTATATTGGAGATTTTTTTTTAACCTGGCTGGCCATTAGAATTTTCCAGGGAGTTTGTTGCATGGATTCCTAGGTTCTGCTCCCAGGGAGTCTGAGTTTCCTTCCATATTTGATAAAATATCTGGTTTCTGCTCCTGTAACAATGTGGGGAAAGGGAACTTTCACTGCACCTTCCCAAACTCTGAAGTTCACACACCACTTTCAGTACATTGATTACTTAGTCCACAGTGCAGTGTTTTTAAGTACAAAACACTATAATTCCCTCATTTTTCCCAAGGAGGGAATAGAGACAGATAATTTGGGCACTCAAGACTCAATGAGAGAGAAGGGCAGGTTGGATAATGAAGGCCATTGGAATCTTTTGATATCAGATGACTTAGCAGCCTCTAGGCAGCTAAGAGAATTGGAAAAGAAATTCAGAAACAAAGAGTGAAGGGAACCTATGAGGAAGCTATTTCCTATTTGTAACTCTTTTCTTACTAAGACACATGTGTGTAGTCATTCCTCACTAAGCCAGCTGTGTGAGAGGTTCTGCCCAAACAGCTGGAGGCAACTCCAATCATCCATCAGTGTGGCAGCTCAGTATTCTCCTCAGGTTTACTCTGTGGGATGTAGCTTAACTCCAAGTCTACTAGGTTAATTGATGACCCAAAGAAACATTTGAAAATAAGGAACTGAGGAAAGCACATCTGGAATGGGAGTCAGGATATGAAAGTTCTAGTTCTGTCATTTATTACCAAAGTGACTTCCTTAATGGTTCAAGGAAGTTTGCACTACTTAATTTCTTGGGTCCCATTTAACTCTCAACATATTATCTTGAAAGGGCTGTTGCTCAGGCAAGAAGCAGATTTCTAATTAAGTTCTATTGCCTGCTATCATGAAGTACCTGTTCCTCAAACTCTTTTAATGAGATTCTTTCTCTTTGGAAGAAATCAATGTTTTTGATGAAATTGGAAATATTGTTTATTTATGCTTATTAAATATTGGCACAACTTCTGTTTACATAGCATAGTTTAGCCTTTCTATGTTGCAAAGCTTACAATTAAGAGACTATGATTTGGAAACATGAGTAGCAAACATCATTAAATTCCTGACTATTTTTAGAGTTGAAAATTCTCTGTGGAGGATTGAGCAATTTCCTGATACAGTCTTCAGATTTTTGTTTTTGTCCATGTTCTTTTACTATTATAGTTATTAATACTATTAGTATTTTGAGGGATAAATGCATAAATAAAATCTTAAATTTGTAGTCAGGAATAACTAATTGCTCAAACTCAATCTACTCTAGATAAACTGATCTTCCACTCAAAATGTGATTCATTTTGTTTCCTGCCATTTTAAAAGACATGTCTTTGTAATTACCTCTTATTTTTTATTTATTTATTTTTTTACCTGAACCATCTACATTCTAACTTATGACCAATTTACTTGGTTCTACCTCTGAAGTGTTGTTTTATCAACCATAATGCTACTGATGTTACTTCTTCCTTACAATTGTAAAAGCTTTCTATTTCTTTTTCTTTCTTTCTTTCTTTTCTCCCTTTGTCACCCTCGGTAAAGTGCTATGGCATCACTGCTCACAGCAACCTCCAACTCTTGGGCTCAAGTGATTCTCTTGCCTCAGTCTCCCAAGCAGCTAAGACTACAGGCACCAGCCACAATGTCCAGCTACTTTTAGGGACCGGTTCTTGCTCTGGCTCAGTCTGGTCTCGAATTTGCGAGCTCAGGTGATTCACCTGCCTCAGTCTCCCAGAGTGCTAGGATTATGGCGTGAGTCACTGACCCCAGCCTCAAAAGCTTTCCATTTTTAATCATTATCCACACCAATTTGTCCTTGACTGTGACTAGAATAATCTTTCTAATGCACCATTCTGACATGTCCCTCCCTTGCCTAAAAGCCATTAACACATTATTTATGGATTGAAATCTAAGGTTTGCAGTAGGATTTGAAATTTTTTCTTGTTTGGACATGCCAAATATTCATACATTTATCTGATCCCCTTACATTTGTATATGCTGTTCCTATAAACTTAAATGTTATCTCCCCATCCCCTCTTTATGTTCTTTTTGTCCTTTAAGGTCAAGCTCCAATAAGTTCTCCATAATGAATCCTTACCTGATTATTTTACATACACATAGATGCTCCCTATCTTAACTTTTATCACATATCTTATGACTTTAATATTATGCTACTTTGTATTATTTTCATTCCTATCTTTCCTTCACCAATTAATGTTCTTTTTTTTTTTTTTGTGACAAAGTCTCACTATGTCACCCTCATAGAGTACCATGGTGTCACAGCTCACAGCAACCTCAAACTCTTGGGCTTAAGTGATTCTCTTTTCTCAGCCTCCCAAGTAGCAGGGACTACCGGCACCTGCCACAATGCCTGGCTACTTTTTGTTGCAGTTGTCATTGTTTAGCTGGCCCAGCTGGGGTTCGAACCCACCAGCCTTGGAGTATGTGGCTGGCACCCTATCTACTGAACTATGGGTGCTGCATTTAATTTAATTCATCCTTTATTCATTAGATAAGAAAGAGAGTGGAGAAAAGGTGAGATATACACCTCTGCACCTTTATATACGGCCCAACATTTAATTTTCTTAATAAGCTTTAGGCAACCCTAAAATTGATATAAATTTTACATGTATTTGAGTATTTTACTAAGAGCAATTATATCTTTTTTCAAATTTTTCGAAGATTCAATAACTCTAAATGGTTGAAATTCTTTAAAATCCCTTTCCAACCCAATTTTTCTACTACTCTCAGACTTCCTAGCTCTAATTTATTTTAGGCAGGGGAAGATGTTGGTGGATTACTTGTAATTATCCTACAGTTTTAAAAGAGAAAAACAAATATGACCTCACCTGATGATTTTATTATCTATTTTAGGTAATATAATTTAAGTAAAGTGTTTCGTTTATATTTGCTTAAATTTTTTTGAGTGTGATACTTCTTGACTAAACCTCCAGGATGAAGCCCATGCTTCCTTGTGCATGTCACAGTAGAAAATGGTTTCTCTCGCCACGGTGGGAGGTGGGTGGATTGTCTGAGCTCATGGTTTGAGACCAGTCTGAGCCAGAGGAAGACCTTGTCTCTAAAAGTAGCTGGGCATTGTGGTGGTCACCTATGGGGGCCAGCTACTTGGGAGGCTGAGGGAGGAGAATCACTTGAACCCAAGAGTTTGAGGTTGCCATGAGCTATGATACCACAACACTCCACCGAAGGTGACAAAGTGAGACTCTGACTCAAAAAAAAAAAAAAAAAGAAAGAAAGAAAGAAAAAAATAGAAAATGGTTTCACTCCAACCTTTCTCAAGTATTCTGCTGCAAACCATGTAATCCTTTATTGATTTTTTTTTTCATTTTTTAGTATAAAATGCATCTTTCCCTTTAGCCTTTCCTCCTTGTCAGGAGATGATGGTCTTCCCCTCTTCCTTGAATTTATGTTTCTCACCTTGCTCACAAACTGAGTGATGAAGTTTTGACTGTAAGAAAGGTATATCTGCACCTTTTCTCCATTCTCTTTCTTATCTAATGAATAAAGGATGTAGCTGTTCACAATTGCAATTTTCATCAGTCAGAAGAATAACTTTTCTACCATTTGTAGGACTTCCTTGTAAATCTGTAACATCCACAGCACTGATCAGCTCTGTCCACTTTTCACATAAACTTTGTGTAGTCTAAAATAACTGTCAGTTTTTTTCAAATTGAACAGGCTATTCCTTCCTATAAACAGTGACCAACGATGTTTGAGGCCAAAGAATGTACTCAGCATTGTCACTAACCTCTTGTCATGGAATGAGAGACACGTCATTTTCATATCACATTGATAGGCACATAATTCATACTCTTAAAGTTTCTTCTTTTTCAGAGCACTTGAAAAATCCTTCCTAGAACCCACAACAGTTCCTGATACATGTATTTTCATTTTATGGAATTCCTGAGCAAGTTGGGGCTTGTGTAAAACCCGTCAGTGTAGATGTGATAGCCTGAAACACTTGTATGTGCTTCAAAACTTGTTTCAAATGAATCACTATTTGAGACATAATTGGCAAATCAGGATGAATATGACTTTCTGTTGTTGTCTATCCTTAACAGGGAATGTGAGGAAACACATAACCATTTTTTGAATCACACAGGTAGAAAATTTGTAGCCCCCCCATTTGTTTGCTTCTTCAGATTGTAGCATTTGAATTAAATCCTTCCTTTGAAACCTACTGTGCTCTCATCTATAGCCACATTTTTTCTGGTACATAAAGTTCTTTGCATTTATTGTCAGTAAGCTCACTAATATTCTTCACCTTGCTCTTTCAGGTTTGTACACTCACTTGAGTTGTGACATGATAAAGTAAATTCAGTATTCAAAATATTTGGAAAGAATAGAAATGAGAGAAAATATCTTTGAATTGGGGTTTGTTTTAGCAAATCTGCAGTAAAATAATCAACTAATTGTGCCTTCAAATTCACAGCCATGTTCAGTATTACAATAAAGAACACTTTCATTTCTTCTGATGAAACATCTTTCCATGAGCGCCACATTGAATATTTTGTTAGTGGAGTTACCATGGCATAGACATTGTCATGGTCACAATTTCACCAATAATATCCTCAGAGAAAAAGAGCTGGAAATATTGAGGTTACAATTTCACCAATAATATCCTCAGAGAAAAAGAGCTGGAAATATTGAGTTCAGTTTTTGGCTGAACACTTTGGGGAATAGTGAATACCTGTTGTATGACAGAGTGTAGGAACTTTATAAGATCATCATCACCATCATGATACTTGTTTCAGTTTGTGCATTACCATCATTTTCTTCTTCATAATGAGCTTCAGATAATGGAACTAATATCACTGCATACAGGAAGAGTTTCTTCATGCTCACTTTTATCACTAAACTCTTCTTCAACCTCATTGTCCTCAAAAATCCACATTGCAATATCATCACTTACATGCCTTCTCCCTGCCATTATCCTACAAGCTCAACCATGTGACTAAAAACACAATCACCTGTTCACATCAAAACACCTGGCTTACTGAGAAACAGAAAGAGTATAACCTGCACTATCTCTTGGCTAGAATCTGTACTATATGAAGAAACACATCAGGCTGTAACTGCAAAGCAGGCAAAAAATACAATCAAAAAATGTGCAGGACAATCGTTATGTTGGTGAGGTCTGACATAGAACTAGAAAGGGTTAAGGAAACTCTTTGAAAACTGAAATTTTACTATGATGCAATTGACACAATTAATTCAAAGTAATTTCTGAATAAAATAAATAATTGAATACTGCATTAAAAATTTTTAACTGGAAAATACTCTAAGTTCATCTTTAAACTCACGTATTGAATTGTTGAAAGTTGGCCATGTTTTTAAATATGCATGATAAGGAGTTTTGATATATTTAAGAGAATTTTTTTTCTGGTTAATAGACTATAGAATCTGAATTTAACTGGACATTGGTATATTAAGATAACTAGAAATGCCTCAGTCTTTTGAATTATTCTATGGCCCCTGAATAAAGAGATAGTCTGTGTGAAACTTCAAGTGCGGATGTGATATCTGAGGCAAATTCAGATCTGTTCCAGTAACGGTTGTGTGGTGTGGTCCAAGACTAGTGCCTGACCTTCCACCTTCCCTTTGCACTCATTAAATCACATCCTGTTAATTTACAATTTGACCCACTGTTTCTCACAGGAAAACAAATGCAGAAGGCCCCTTAGCAAAATTTGAGCACCCTAAGCTTAGGCAGCAGCTTCTCTTATACCTCTCCCCACTCCACTTCCCAGTGGAGTTAAGGGGATAACCAGGCCTGAGGAACCAATGTGGAAGCAAGACATGGCTGGCAGTTTATCTGTTGATTGGTCTTTTTTTCCTTGTCTCTAAAATTCATGGGTAGGAATTATTTGCAGATTTAGGGAGGATTTGCCAAAAACAATAGAGAGTGAGGGAGAAATTGCTGGCAGCCCAAGAAAGGGGTTCCATATACTTTCACTTGTGTGTCTACGAATAGGGCTGTCTCTGGTATTCAGTGAGCATAATTGATTACGGAGACAGTAATGCTGCTGCAAAATGCTTTCTCTATTTTTTAGAGTATTGCTTAATTTGCAATATTTACCTATAATGAACTAGAGTAAATCTAAGGGTTTATAGTTTGTTTAGAAATACATAATATCAGGTATATTTGAGTGGCGGGTATGTGGGATTTCTGTTTGGTCATATATATATATGTATATAAAATCTCATTTAATCTTTACAATAATTCTGTGAGATAGAGAAAAGATTAGTCTTTTTTTTTAAGATTAGTCATTTTTTAAAAATTTAATTTTTTATTTTTACTTATGGGTACATAATAGTTGCATATCTTTCTAGGGTACATGTGATGTTTTGATACAAGCATACTGTGAATTAAGCAAATCAGGGTATTTGGGGTATCCGTCACCTTAGGCATTTATCATTTCTATGTGTTAGGAACATTCCATTTTCTCTCTAGTTATTTTAAAGTACGATGGCTGTCTGGAAAGTCTCCAGCCATGTATGTCTCCAATTTTCATATTACTTGGCTGGAGACTTTCCAGACACCCTTGGTATATCTTCATTTATTGTTGTTTATAGTCACTTTGTTGTGCTGTCACGAATTGTCCTTTACATCTAACTATACATTTTTTACCCACTAACTGTCACCACTTTATACTCCCCCTACCCTGCAATCCTTTTCAGCCTCTGGTAACTGTCATTCATCATGAGATCCATTGTTTTTAATGTTTTGCTCCATGTATGAGTGAGAACATGCAAGACTTGTCCTTCTGTGCTTGGCTTATTTCACTTAGTGTGATATTCTCCAATTCCATTCTTCTTGTTGTAAGTAAATAGCAGTATTTTATTCTTTTTATAGGTATATAATATTCTGCTGTGTATATGCCCCACAATTTCTTTATTCATCCATTTATGGACACTTATGTGATTCTAAATCTTGCCTATTGTGACTGTTGCTGCAATAAGCATAGGAGTTCAGATATCATTTTGATAGAATTCTCCTTCTTTGGATATATACCCAGCAGTGGGATTGCAGAGTTATATGGCAGTTCTATTTTAATTTTTTGAGGAACCTCCATATGGCTTTTCATAGTGACTGCACTAATTTATATTCCTAGTAACAGTATATGAGGGTTCCCCTTTCCCCACATCCTTGCCAGAATTTTTTATTGCCTTTTGATGAAAACCATTTTAACTGGGGTAAAATGACATTTCTAACTACTAAATTTTTTTTATGTCTCTAATGTTTTCTCTATTCTAGAATGTTATATTGGAATCATACTATAGCTATCCTTTTGAGACTGGCTTTTCTCACTTTGCAATTGATTTGAGATTCTTCATTTTTTTTTAAATTATAGGTTAATATGAGGGTACATGTGATTAGGTTACATTATCCATATTTGTAAGGTAAAGTCCAAAGTCTGAGTTGTAGTTGAGTCCTTCACCCAGAAAGTGTGCTATATATCCCTACATTGTACTTATAGGTGAGAACTAATCTAGCTCCTTCCTACTTCCTCAATTTAATTGTGTTTTTCTCTATGTGAGTCTGTATTTGTTGCTGTACTTTTTCACATTAGTACTGAGTACATGGGATGTTTACTTTTCCATTCTTGGAGATACTTTACTTAGGAGAATGTTCTCCAAATCCATCTAGGTAAATACAAAAGACGCAGAGTCTCTGTCTTTTTGATGGATGAATAGTATTCCAGAGTATACATATACCACAGTTTACTAATCCACACTTAGGGGGTTGTTTCCATATCTTTGTGATTGTGAATTGAGGTGCTGTAAACATTTGAGTGCAAATGTTGTTATGGTAAATGATTTTTTTTGGGGGGGTGTAGATGCTTAGTAATGGGATTGTATATATATAATTTCAGGTTAATTTGAGGGTACAAAGAATTAGGTTACAATGTTGACATTTTTTTAGGTAGAGTCCTTGTTGTAGTTGGGTTCTGCCCCCAGGTAGTGTGCCATATACTCCAACATTGTGCCCATCAAGTGGGAACAAACCAATCCTCTTCCTCTGCCCCCTTTTCCCTTCCTTCTTCCTCTTTCCCCATCTTGAATGAATTGAGTTTTTCTCTTGCATGGGTGTGTATTAGATCGTCTACTGGCTTCATATTAGTACTGAGTACATTGGATGCTTACTCTTACGTTCTTGTGATACTTTACTAAGAGGAATTTGTTTCATCTCCATCCAGGTTAATGTAAGGTCTCCATATTTTTTAATGGCTGAATAGTATTCCATGATATACATATACCATAGTTTATTTATCCATTCCTGGGTTGATGGGCATTTAGGTTGTTTCCACATCTTGGCAATTGTAAATCGAGCTGCAATAAACAATCTAGTGCAAATATCCTTATGATAAAATGATTTTTTTTTTCTTTTGGATGGATGCCTATTGACAGCATTGTGGAATCAAATGAAAGGTCTATTTTGAGGATTCTCCTTACTTCTTTCCAATGAGGCTGTATTAGTTTGCAATCCCACCAACAGTTCAAAAATCTTCCCTTCTCTCAACATCCATGCCAGAATCTGGAGCTTTGGGACTTTGTGATGTGGGCTATCTTATTGGGGTTAGGTGATATCTCAGAATGGTTTTAATTTGCGTTTCTGTGATGATTAGGGATAATGAAAATTTTTTCAAATTTTTGTTAGCGATCTGCTTGTCTTCTTTAGCAGGTTGTGTTCATGCCTGTTGCTCAGAAACGGATGGAATTATTTGCTTTTTTTCTTGTTGATTAATGTGAGTTCTCTGTAGATTCTGGTTATTAACCCTTTGTCAGATTCATGCCATGTAAATATCTTTTCCCATTCTGAAGATTGTCTATTTGCTTTAATTATTGTGTCTTAGCTGTGAAGAAAGTTTTCAGCTAATTAAGTCCCATTTGTTTTTGTTGTTGTTTTGATTGGCACTGAAATCTTCATAAAATCTTTCCCCAGGCCAGCATCTATAAGAGTTTTTCCCATGTTTTCTTCTAGGATTTTTATTATCTTATGTCTCAGATTTAAGTTTTTTATCCATTTTGAGTCAACTTTTGTAATTGGTGAAAGATGTGGATCCAGTTTCACATATGATTATCCAGTTCTCCCAGCACCATTTGTTGAATAGGGATTCTTTTCCCCACTGTATGCTTTTGTTGGGTTTATCAAAGATCAGATAGCAATTAGAGAGTGGTTTTGTCTCTTGGTTTTCAATTCTCTTCCGTGTGTCTATGTCTCTATTTTTGTGCCAATACCATGCTGTTTTGATCACTATGGACTTTTAATATAAGCTGGAGTCTGATGCTTCCAGCTTTGTTTTTATTACTAAGAATAGCCTTGGCTATATGACTTTTTTCCGGTTCCATACAATACAAAGAACAATTTTTTTCCAGTTCTTCAAAGTATAATGTTGGTAATTTAATCATAATTGCATTAAATTTGTAGATTCCTTCTATAGAATAGACATTTTAACAATGTTGAATCTTCTCAGCCAAGGGCATGGTATATTCATTCATTTGTTAATGTCTTCTGCTATTTTTTTTCTTAGGGTTTCATAATCCTTTTTGTAAAAAATCTTTCAACTCTTTGGTTAGGAATATTCCTAGGTATTTTATTTTCTTTGAAGCTACTGCAAAGGAAATTGTGTCTTTGATTTGCTTCTCAACTTTGCCATTACTGGCATATACAAAGGCTTCTGATTTATGGATATTGATTTTATACCCTGAGATGTTATTGCATTTCTTGATCACTTCCAGAAGACTGTGGTTGAGTCTCTGGAGTTTATTAAGTATAACATACTTCCATTGGCAAAGAGCAAGAGTTTGACCTTCTCTGCCTCCATTTGGATACCCTGAATTTTTTTCTCTTGCCTAATTTCATTAGCTAGAATTTCTAGAACAATGTTGAATAGTAATGGTGATAGGGGATATCTTTGTTTCCAGTTGTAAATGGGAAAGCTTTCATTTTTATTCCATTCAGTGTATTAGCTGTGGGTTTGTCATAGACAGGTTCAATTAATTTAAGAAATGTGCCATCTATGCCTATTTTAAAAAAAGTCTTCTTGTTAGAAAAGATATTGCATTTTGTCAAATGCTTTTTCTGCAACTTTTGAGGGGATCATATGCTCTTTGTTTTTGCTTCTATTGGTATGGTGAATTACATTTATGGATTTGCATATGTTAAACCAACTGTGCATCCTTGAGATAAAACCTACTTGATTGTAATGTATAATTTTTTAAATGTGTTTCTGTAATTTTGGCTAAGACTTTATTGAGTTTTGCATTGATATTCTTTAGTGAAATTGGTTTGCAGTTCTCCTTTTTAGTTGGGCCCTTTCTTGGTTTTGGTATCACAAAGATGTTTGCTTCATAGACTATGTTTGGGAAAGTTCCTTCCTTCTCTGTGTTTTGGAATAGTTTCTGCAGTATAGGTACAAACTCTGAAGGTTTCATAGAATTCTGGTGCAAAGCCATCTGGTCCAGGGCTTTTTTTATGCCTTTTTTGGGGACCTTTTTTCTTTTTTTTTCAATTTCATTGCTGAATCTTGGTCTGTTCAAGAGCTCTATTTCTTCCTGCTTAAGACTAGGGAGATGGTGTGATTTCAGATATTGGTCCATTTCTTCCACATTGTCAAATTTCTGGGCATAGAGATTTTGTAGCCCTCAGAAATAATCTCTTATATCTCTGTGGTTATCTGGTGTTATTTCCCCCTTTTCATTTTTGAGTGAGGTTATTAGAGATTTAATTTTTCCATTTCTATTTAATCTGGCCAAAGGTTTGTCAATTTTGTTTACTCTTTTGAAGAACCAACTTTTGCTTCATTAATTTTCTGAAGGACTCTTTTGTTTTCACTTTTATTTATTTCTGATTTAATTTTGGTTATTTATTTTCAGATAGGTTGGGATTGGATTGTTCTTCCTTTTCCATTTCCATGAGATACTTTATTAGGTTGTTGATGTGCTCTATTTCTGGTTTTTAGATGTAGGCATCTAATATGATGTAGTTCCCTCTTAGGATTGCTTTTGCAGTATCTCACAGGTCTTGGTAGCTTGTGGATTCATTATAGTTATGTTTCAGGAATTTAATAATTTTCTCCTTTATCTCTTCCTTGACACATCTATCACTTAGCATCAGGTTGTACAGTTTCCATGCCTTTGTGTGGGGATAAATTTTTATGTTGGGAGTTCTATCTTTGTTGCCTTGTGGTCTGAAAAAATACAAGGCATAATTTCAATTCTTTTAATTTTGTTGAGGTTTCATTTGTGTCCTAGGACATGATCTATTTTTGTGTATGATCCACAAATTGATGAGAAGAATGTTTATTCATTAGCTTTGTGATGGTATGCACTGTATATGTCTATTAAGCCCAATTGCTCTAGGGTTGCATTTAAATCCCTTATTTCTTTGTTTAGTTTCTGATTAGAGGATTTGTCCAATTCTGTCAGAGTACTGTTAAAACCCTAGCCCTGTGGATTACAAGTTGAAGGGGAGACTGTGGCATAAGGTGGGGAAGGAGGCCCCAGTCCCCCTGGACTGATTCTTTGGGTGGGCAGGCCTTCCTGACCCCATTGAGCACCAGTGGGACCTACCCTCCAGCCTCTCAGGTTTCTTGGACAGAGCTATCTATGGACTCCTGTTGTCAGGTTGCTGGACACCATTTGAACACTCCCAGATAGTTGAGCAGTAATTGTGCTGCCTGAGACAATTGGACTAGGACTCTTTTTGTTTTCTTTTTCCTTGTTTGTTTTTATTAAATCATAGCTGTGTACAATAATGTGATCATGGGGCACCATACAATAGTTTCATAGACCGTATGACACATTTTTATCACACTGTTTAACACAGCCTTCCTGGCATTTTCCTAGTTATTGTGCTAAGACATTTACATTTCACATTTACTAAGTTTCACATATATCCTTGTAAGAAGCACCACAGGTGTAATCCCACCAATCCCCCTCCCTCTGATCCCCTCCCCCTCCCTCCCCTCTCCTACCCCCTTCCCCCTATTCTTAGGTTGCAACTGGGTTATAGCTTTCATGTGAAAGCCATAAATTAGTTTCATAGTAGGACTGAGTACATTGGATATTTTTTCTTCCATTCTTGAGATACTTTACCAAGAAGAAAATGTTCCAGCTTCATCCATGTAAACATGAAAGAGGTAAAGTCTCCATATTTATTTAAGGCTGCATAATATTCCATGGTGTACATATACCACAATTTATTAATCCATTCATGGATTGATGGGCACTGGGTTTTTTCCATGACTTAGCAATTATGAATAGGGCTGTAATAAACATTCTGGTACAAATATCTTTGTTGTGGTGTGATTTTTGGTCTTCTGGGTATATGCTTAGTAGAGGAATTATAGGATTAAAGGGTAGATCTATTTTTAGATCTCTAAGTGTCCTCCATACATCTTTCCAAAAGGAATGTATTAATTTGCATTGCCACCAGCAGTGTAGAAGTGTTCCCTTTTTTCCACATCCACACCAACATCTCTGGTCTTGGGATTTTGTGATATAGGCTAGTTTTACTGGAGTTAGATAATATCTCAAGTAGTTTTGATTTGCATTTCTCTCATGATTAAAGATGATGAACATTTTTTCATATGTCTGTAGGCTGGATGCCTGTCTTCTTCAGAGAATTTTCTCTTCAAATCCCTTGCCCAGCCTGTGATGGGATCACTTGTCCTTTACTTGCTTATATGTTTGAGTTCTCTGTGGATTCTGGTTATTAAACCTTTGTTGGAGATATAACCTGCAAATATCTTCTCCCATTCTGAGGGCTGTTTGCTTGCTTTACTTACAGTGCTCTTGGCTGTGCAGCAGCTTTTTAGTTTGATTAGGTATCAGTAGTGTATTTTTGAAGCTGTTTCAATTGCTGGGGGGGTTCTCCTTATAAAAAACTTTCTGAGGCCGATTTCTTCAAGGGTTTTCCCTGCACTCTCTTCTACTATTTTTATAGTTTCATGTCTTAAGTTTACATCTTTTATCCAGTGAGCGTCTATCTTAGTTAATGGTGAAAGGTGTGGGTCCAGTTTCAGTCTTCTACACATTGCCAGCCAGTTCACCCCAAACCATTTGTTAAATAGGAAATCTTTTCACCACTGAATGTTTTTAATTGGCTTGTCAAAGATTAAATAGCAGTAAGTAGCTGGATTCATCTCTTGGTTTTCTATTCTGTTCCAGACATCTACTTCTCTGTTTTTGTGCCAGTACCATGCTGTTTTGATCACTATCGATTTGTAGTATAGTCTGAGGTCTGGTAGCATGATTCCTCCTGCTTTGTTTTTATTTCTAAGTAATGTCTTGGCTATTTGAGTTTTTTTCTGATTCCATATAAAACGAAGTATTGTTTTTCAAGATCTTTAAAGTATGACAGTGGAGCTTTAATAGAGATTGCATTAAAATTATATATTGCTTTGGGTAGTATAGACATTTTAATGACGTTCATTCTTTCCAGCCATGAGCATGATATGTTTTATTATTTGTTAATATTTTCAGCTATTTCTTTTCTTAGAGTTTCATTGTTCTCTTTATAGACATTTTTCACGGTCCTTTGTTAGATAAACTCCCAAATATTTCATCTGCTTTGGCACTACTGTGAATGGGGTAGAGTCCTTAACTTTTTTCAACTTGACTATTGTTGGTATATATAAAGGCTCCCGATTTGTGAATGTTGATTTTATAACCTAAGATGCTGCCGTATTCCATGATCACTTCTAGGAGTTTTGTAAGTAGAATCCCTAGTATTTTCAAGATATATGATCATATCATCTGTGAAGAGTGAAAGTTTGATCTCTTCTGACCCTATATGGATACCCTTGATCACCTTTTCTTCCCTAATTGTGGTGGCTAAAACTTCCATTACAATGTTAAAGAGCAAAGGAGACAATGGGCAGCCTTGTCTGGTTCCTGTTCTGAGTGGAAATGATTTCAATTTAACTCCATTCAATACAATATTGGCTGTGGGTTTGCTGTAGATGGCCTCTATCAGTTTAAGAAATGTCCCTTCTATACAAATTTTCTTAATAGGGAAAATTATTCTCTATTCTATTCATGAAGGGATGCTGGATATTATCAAAAGCTTTTTCTGCATTGATTGAGAGAATCATATGGTCTTTGTTTTTTTATTTGTTTATGTGCTGAATTATATTTATAGATTTATGGGTATTGAACCAACCTTGAAACCCTGGGATAAAACTGACATGGGCATGGTGTATAATTTGTTTGATGTGTTGCTGGATTCTGTTTGTTAGGATCTTGTTGAATATTTTTGCATCTATATTCATTAGTGATATTGGTCTATAATTTTCTTTTCTTGTTGGGTCTTTTCCTGGTTTGGGGATCAGGATGATGTGTGCTTTATAGAATGTGTTGGGTAGTTTTCCTTCTTTTTCTACATTATGGAACAGGTTGAGTAATATAGGTACTAGTTCCTCTTTAAAGGTTTGGTAGAATTCTGACATGAAGCCGTCTGGTGCCGGCTTTTCTTTTGTATGGTTGATGCTATTTCAGAACTTGACATTGGCCTATTCACTTAATAGGCCAATTTCCTATTTCCAATAGGCCTATTTGGCCTAATAATAATTGGCCTATTTCCACTTAATTCTAGCTAAGTCTTGGAAGGTGACATGCTTCCAAGTATTGGTCAATTTCCTTCAGATTTTCATATTTTTGAGAATAAAGTTTCTTGTAATATTCATTAATGATTTTTTGAATTTCTCAGGAGTCTGTTGTTATTTTGTCTTTGTCATTTCTGATTGATGAGATTAGAGATTTTACTTTTTTCTGATTAGGTGAGCCAAAGGTTTATCTATTTTATTGACCTTTTCAAAAAACCAAGTTTTTGATTTATTGATCTGTTGTGTAATTCCTTTGTTTTCAATTTCATCGAATTCTGCCCTAATTTTGGTTATTTCTTTTCTTCTACTGGATTTGGCATTGGAATGTTCTTCCTTCTCCAGTTGCTTGAGATGTCCCATTAAGTTGTTAACTTCTTCTCTTTCTGTTCTCTTGAAGAAAGCTTGCAGTGCTATAAATTTATATAAATTTATATAAAGTCCTTTTAGGACTGCCTTTGCGGTATCCCAGAGGTTCTGATAATTCATGTCTCCAATGTCATTTTGTTCCAAATATTTGGCAATTTTGTTTCTTATCTCATCTATGACCCAGCTATCATTCAGCATAAGGTAATTTAACTTCATGTTTTTGTTTTTGTTTTTTTTTTGAATTTATTTTTTTTTTATTGTGGAGAAGGGGCAGGGAAAGAAGGCGGGGGAAGAGGTGAGTGACAGGGTTGGGCCAGTGGCATGGTACCACATTGGCTGTATCTAGGTAGAGGCAGTTTCAGGCCGGGCCTTGCTGAGTCG
>CAUYPK010033479.1:0-15135 GCA_963574355.1 Loris lydekkerianus
ATAGAGACAGAGTCTCACTTTATGGCCCTTTGGTAGAGTGCCATGGCATCACACAGCTCACAGCAACCTCCAGCTCCTGGGCTTAAGCGATTCTCTTGCCTCAGCCTCCTGAGTAGCTGGGACTACAGGCACCCGCCACAATGCCCGGCTATTTTTTTGTTGCAGTTTGGCGGGGGCTGGGTTTGAACCCGCCACCCTCGGCATATGGGCCGGCGCCCTACTCACTGAGCCACAGGCGCCGCCCAAGTTTTGTGTTTTATATTTAGGTCTTCGGTCCATTTTGAGTCAGTTTTTATAAAAGATGTGTGGTCTATGTCCAGTTTTTTTGTTTGTTTGTTTCTTTCTTTGTTTTGGTTTTTAGAGTTTTACTTTGTCACTCTCAGTAGAGAGCTATGGTGTCACAGCTCACAGCAACCTCCAACTCTTAGGCTCAAGTGATTCTCTTGCCTCATCCTCCCAGGTAGCTGGGACTACAGACACCCTCCACAATGCCCGGCTATTTTTTTGAGATGGGGGTCTTTCTTGCTCAGGCTGGTCTTGAACTTGTGAGCCACTGCGCCTGGCAGCCCGCAAAAATTTTGATTGTGATTGCATTAGGTGGGAAGAACTGACATTTTGTGTCTTCCTATCCATGAACATGGAATATCTCTCCGTTTTTTTTTAGTTCTTCTTTGATGTCTTTTTGTAGTTTTCCTTATTTAGATCTTGTATACTTTTTAAGATTTATGCCTAAATATTTCATTTTGGAGGATGCTGTTTATAAGTGGTAATTTCAAATTCTACTTTTTCATTGCTGGCACATAGGAAAGTGATTGACTTTTGTATATTAACCCTTTTTTTCCTAAAGTCTTGATACATATTCAGATTTTCTACATAGACAGTCATGCCATCTACAAATAGTTTTATTTCTTGTCCAGCCTTAACATCCAAAGTAGTTGGGACTACAAGTCACGTACTTCCATGTTCAGCTATTTCTTCTCAGTCTGTATACATTTGTTCCTTTTTTTTTTTTTTTTTTAGAGACAGTCTCACTTTGTCGCCACTCAGTAGAGTCCTGTGGTGTCATAGCTTACAGCAGCCTCAAACTTTTGGGCTCAAGTGATTCTCTTGCCTCAGCCTGCCAAGTACCTGGGACTACAGCTGCCTGCCACAATGCCTGCCTGGCTGTTTTTAGAGACGAGGTCTCATGCTCTGACTCAGGCTGGTCTCAAACTTGTGAGCTCAGGCAGTCCATCCTCTTCAGCCTCCCACAGTGCTAGGATTACAGGTGTTAGCCACTGCGCCTGGCATCTTTGTTCCTTTTCTTTCTTGTTGCGTTAGTTAGGACTTTTAGTACAATGTTGGAAAGCAATGATGAGAAGGGACACTTCCTTGTATTGTTCCTGATCTTAGTGGGAAAGTTTCAAGTTTCTTACCATTAAGCATGATATTTACTGGTGGTGCCTGTGGCTCAAAGGGGTAGGGTGCCGGTCCCATATGCTGGAGGTGGTGGGTTCAAACCCAGCCCTGGCTAAAAAAAAAGAATGACATTTGCTATAGGTTTCTTATAAAAGTTCTCATCTGTATATATAGTTTGCTGAGAGCCCTTACAATGAATGGATGTTGGATTTTGTCAAATGCTTTTTCTGCATCTATAGTTAGTACAGGTCACGTACTTCCAGTTATGATCATGTTATTTTTTTTTCTTTAGCTTGTTGATTTGATGGATTATATTAATTGGTTTTTAAATGTTGAACCAGACTTCCATACCTAGAATGAATACTACTGTTCTTTTTATATGTTGTTGGACTTAATTTCCTAATTTTTTTTTTTTTTTATATAGGGAAAGCGTCTCACTTTATCGCCCTCAGTAGACTGCTGTGGCATCACAGCTCACAGCAACCTCAAACTCCTGGACTTAGGCTATTCTCTTGCCTCAGCCTCCCAAGTAGCTGGGACTACAGGTGCCTGACACAACGCCCGGCTAGTTTTTGTTGCAGTTTGGCTGGGGCTGGGATTAAACCCGCCACCCGCAGTATATGGGGCCAGCGCCCTACCCACTGAGCCACAGGTGCCACCCTATTTCCTAATATTTTGTTGAAGATTTTTGCATCTATGTTTATAAGATATATTGGTCTGTTGTTTTTGTTTATAATGCCTTTTTCTAGTTTTACGATTAGGGTGATACTGGTCTGTGGAATTACAGAGTTGTTCCCCTGCTTTTATCTTCTGGAAGAGATTGTAGAGAATTAATATAATTTCTTCATTAAATGTGGGAACAAACCTTCTCTGAAAAGGAATTTAAAGGAAAGAGACTATTCCAGTGAACAGATTGCAAACCTGGAGAGACACAGCCTTAAGGTATAAAACGAAGGTGTGTTCCAGAGAACAAAGGGGAAAACTCAGGTACTACAGCAAAATTTCCTGCCCAAAGTTCCTGTTCAAGTCTCCTTATACAAATGAAAGCTTGCAATGTGGTTAGTTCTGATTGGTTGATAGAGCTGAGCTGATTGGTTGAGGCAGGTGAGCTCTGAAAGTACCAGAGATATTTTAGAATTTCTATTTTAGAAAAAGGCATGTGACCCATAATCGGCAAATGGCTATTTGGCTGTATTTTGAATTTTGGCCCAGTTAGCCACTTGGGATCAGTCATCCTGAACAACTGGCTCATTTAGGTTCTCACTTGTTCATAAATGTTTGGTAATATTCATCAGAGAACCCATTTGGGCCTCGTACTTTCCATTTTAGAAGGTTATTAATTATTGATTCAGTTTCTTCAATACTTACAAGTTTATTCAGAGTGTCTGTTTAGATGAGTTTTTTTTTTTTTTTAAGTTCCATTAATTTACAGCTAGATTTAAAGTTCCATGAAGACAAGAATTTCCTTTCTTGTGCCTTAAGACTCTCCAGTGTCTGTGTTGGTGCCTGTTACATAGTTTATTTGGTACTTGTTGAATGAATAGATTGTGGTTTAAGTTCTTAGAAAAAAGACCATAAGATAAGGGATAGGGGGAGTCAAGCTTTATTTTTATAGAAACATATTATAGATTACTATAATAATCAGGGGTTAGGTTTCTTATCCAGGGCTTAATACCTGCTGTAACATTTTAGACAATGCTAGATGATTTGGCTTATTCTCAGTATAACTTTAAACCATCTGTTAAAGTCAAATGGCACAGAATTAAGAATCAAAGTCTACAAATTGAAGTTGGTTAATGTGTGTCTTAAACCATTGGTTCCCCCTTCTTTTTTTACCTTTGCAGTTTTTTGTTTGTTGAAGAAAAGAGCTATGCTAAAGTTTTCTACTGGATTTGGTGGATTGCATCTTGAAGATCTTGTTTCCTTGTCACTTTGTATTTCACTTATATTGATATTTAAATCAAGAGGCTTCATCTCATTCAAATATTTTGTTGTTTGATGATGGGAAGGAAGTGAGAAATGCTTAGTATGTGTTTTGATCATTCATTAGAAGGTACATCGTATCTTTTGTTTGTATTGGTAATACGACCTATGCAGTTTTAGGATTAGTGTCTATTGCCTAGATCCTTGCTTTTAATGGGTATTACAAAAATAATAATGTTCTAATTTTTTAATTCCTTTTGTATTTATTAATAGGGATACCTCTATAAAGAGAATTGTTTGGCCAGGTGTGGTGGTTCACCCCTGTAATCCTAGGATTCTGGGAGGCCCAGGTGAGGCTTGTTTTGTTGGAGAACAGCCTGAGTAAGAGTGAGACCCTGTCTCTACTAAAAACAAAAAAAATTAGCTGGGCATTGTAGCAGGAGGTTTACTGGAACCTAAGAGCTTGAGGTTGCTGTGAGTTAGGCTGAGGCTGTGGCACACTAGCCTGGAAGAACAGAGTGAGACTGCCTCCAAAAAAAAAGAGAGAGAAAATTGTTCTCTGACTTGTTTAGTTACACTGAGTTATAGTATGTACAGTAAAAGCAGCGTAAACAGTTGATTCCTTTAGTTATTTACTGGTATATAAATAATGAGTTGGTTTCCTAGCATCGTCCAAAAGTGATCACAGATTGGTTGGTTATTTATTTATTTGAGACAGAATCTCAATCTCAGTCTTGTTAGCGTGGCATCATAGCTCACAGCAACCTCAAATTCTTAGGCTCAAGTGATCCTCTTGTTTCAGCCTCCCAAGTTCTGAGACTATACAATGATACACCACAATGTCCAGCTAATTTTTTTCTATTTTTAGTAAAGACACGGTCTCAGGCTGGTCTTGAACTCCTGGGCTCAAGCAATCCATCCACCCCAGCCTCTTTGAGTGCGAGGATTACAGAAGTGAGCCACCATGCCTGGCCACCAGTGAGATTTTTAAAATTTTTGAAAATTGGCTTGGCGCCTATAGCTCAGCAGCTAGGGCACCAGCCACATACACTGGATCTGGCTGTTTTGAATCCAGCCAGGGCCTGCCAAGCAACAACAACTACAACCAGAAAAAAAAAGCTAGGCATTATGGAGGGCACCTAGTCCCAGCTACTTGGGAGGCTGAGGCAAGAGAATTGCTCAAGACCAAGAGTTTGAGGTTGCTGTGAAATGTGACGCTATGGCACTCTACCTTGGGTGACAGTTTGAGACTCTGTCACAAAAAAAAAAAAAAAAAAAAAAAAAAATTGAAAATGGCTATGAACGCATGAGTTTAAATACATTTAATGTTCTGCAATTCATTATTATTACACTTATTGGGGCTCTGATTGTGCCATCTTTGACAACTCTGAGTCTCTTCAGGTTGTCTCCTAAGGATTTTTATTTTCTTTTAAGAAATCCCAATTGTGGCTATCTCTGCGGTCTGTGTGGCAAGTGAGGAGGTGGTTGGGAAGTAGGAAGGTCCTGCTGTGCTCCTGGCCACTTCTGTCCGCTCTGCGGTGGGAGGTGCCTTTCCCACAGTCACAGATGATGGTGACTTAAGAATGATAGCATTGAAGATGATAGAAGTCTGATTCTGGCTCTATTTAGAAGGAAGAACTGAAAGGATTGGCTAACAGATTGAATGTGAGGCCATCAATGCAAGCCTGAATAAGAAAAACAATCTCTTCTTCCTAAAGCCATGGCATATCAGTTATACAGAAACACCACTTTGGGAAACAGTCTACAAGAGAGCCTAGATGAGCTTATACAGTCTCAACAGATCACTCCCCAACTTGCCCTTCAAGTTCTACTTCAGTTTGATAAGGCTATAAATTCAGCATTGGCTCAGAGAATCAGGAACAGGGTCAATTTCAGGGGCTTTCTAAATACGTACAGATTCTGCGATAATGTGTGGAATTTTGTATTGAATGATATTGAATTCAGAGAGGTGACAGAACTTATTAAAGTGGATGAAGTGAAAATTGTAGCTTGTGTTGGTAAAAATACTGGCTCCAGCACTACAGAATGAAGAGAAAGCAGTGGCTTTTTTATGCCACCTTTGTTATTATTCCTCATTTTTTGAAAAGAAGCATAGAAGAGACTTTTTTAAAATTTATTCTAGCATTGCTGAAATGACTACACTGTGTTATATCAGAAAATTCCAGTAGAAAGAAGCTTATGACTCTGTAGCCTCTTACCTTTATTATATAGCGTGAAAGACCATAACATTTTTTAAATGACAAATAAAAAATTGTTGTCTTCTTAAGAACATTTTTTAATAAACCCATTTTAAAACTCAAAAAAAAAAAAAAATCCCAATTGTGGCTCAGCACCTGCAGCTCAGGTGGCTAAAGCGCCAGCCACATACACTTGAGCTGGTGGGTTTGAATCCAGCCCAGACCCGCCAAACAATAATGACAACTACAACCAAAAAATAGCCGGGCGTTGTGGCAAGCACCTGTGTTCCCAGCTACTTGGGAGGCTAAGGCAAGAGAATCGCTTACGCCCAAGAGTTGGAGGTTGCTGTGAGCTGTGATGGCACAGCACTCTACCCAGGGTAACAGCTTGAGACTCTGTCAAAAAAAAAAAAAAAAAAAGAAAAGAAATCCCAATTGTGGCTGGGCTCAGTGGCTCACACCTATAATCCCAGCACTCTGGGAGGCCAAATTGATGGACTGCTAGCGCTTAGGAGTTCCATACCAGCCTGAGCAAGAGTGAGACTCACATCTCTACTAAAAATAGAAAAGAAAAAGAAAAAAAAAACTAGCCAGGCACGGTAGCACATGCCTGTAGTCCCAGCTACTTGGGAGGCTGAGTCAAGAGGATCGCTTGAATCCAGGAGTTTGAAGTTGCTGTGGGCTATGATGACACCGTGGCATTCTACCAAAGGCCATAGAGTGAGACTCAGTCTCAAACAAAAAAAAGAAGAAGAAAGAAAGAAATCCCAATTGTTACACAATTAATTTTTGTTTTTAGCAACAGATTTTTTTTTTTCTTTGCAGATTTTGGCCAGGGCCAGGTTTGAATCCACCACCTCCAGTATATGGGGCCCACGCTCTACTCCTTGAGCCACAGGTGCCACCCAACACAGATTTTTTTTAAGTAAGCTCTTTACCTTGCGCCTTGGGCTAGAGTATAGTGGTGGCCTTATAGCTAATTGCAACCTCAAATTCATGAGTTCAAGCAGTTCTCTGCCTCAGCCTCCGAAGTATCTAGGAGTATAGGTGTGGGCCATATGCCCTGGTAATTTTTTATTTTCCTTTAAAGACAAGGTCTTGCTATGCTGCTCAGGCTAGTCTTGAATTCCTGGCTTCTGCAGTCCTCCCAGCTCAGCCTTCCAAAGTATTAGGACAATATTATTCTTAATTATAGGGGCCTCTAATATGTAGCAGAACCCCTGTAAGTGGACCACCCAAGAGCCTGTAACAAACTCATCAACATAACAGAGGTAGTCAACAAAAAATTAGAACTACTGGCTCGGCACCTGTAGCACAGTGGTTACGGAGGCAGCCACATATACCGAGGCTGGCAGTTTCAAACCTAGCCTGGGCCAGATAAACAACAATGACAACTGCAACAAAAAGCCGGGCATTGTGGCAGGCACCTGTAGTCCCAGTTACTTGGGAGGCTGAGGCAAGAGAATCGTTTGAGCCCAAGAGTTGGAGGTTGCTGTGAGCTGCGACACTACAGCACTCTACCGAGGGCGACATAATGAGACTGTCTCAAAAAAAAAACAAAAAACCTAGACCTACTGTAGTGATATGGACATGTACTTCATTTACTTTTTTTTTTTTTTGGCTGGGTTTGAACCCATCACCTCTGGCATATGGGACTGGCGTCCTACTCCTGGAGCCACAGGCACCACCCTTTTTTTTATTGTTGTCGTTGTTTAGCAGGTCCAGGCTAAGTCCGAACCCACCAGCCCTGATGCATGTGGCTGGTGCCCTAACCACTGAGCTTCGAGTGCTGGGCCTTCATTTACTTTCTTTTTTTGAGACAGAGTCTCACTTTGTCACCCTTGGTAGAGTGTTGTGATGTCACAGCTCACAACAACCTCAAACTCCTAAGCTCAAGCCATTCTTTTGTCTCAGCCTCCCAAGTAGCTGGAACTACAGGCGCCTACCACAATGCCTGGCTATATTTTTGTTGCAGTTGTTGTTCCAGTTGTCGTTGTTTTAGCTGGGCCAGGCTGTGTTCGAATCCGCCAGCCTCGGTGTATGTGGCCAGCGCCCTACACACTGAGCTACGGGCACCGCCCCATTTACTGTCTTATAAAGCTTTTTTTTTTTTTTTTTTTTTGAGACAGTCTCTCTATGTCACCCTCGGTAGGGTGCCATGATGTCACAGCTCATAGCAACCTCAAGCACTTGGCTCAAGTGATTCTCTTGCTTCAGCCTCTCAAGTAGCTGAGACTATAGGCACCTGCCACAATGTCCGGCTTTTATTTATTTATTTATTTTTTTTGAGACAGAGCATCAAGCTGTTGCCCTGGGTAGAATGCTATAGCATCATAGCTCACAGCAACCTCAAACTCCTGGGCTCAAGTGAGTCTCCTGTCTCCGCCTCCCAAGTAACTGGGACTACAGGCACCCACCATAACACCCGGCTATTTTTTGGTTGCAGCTTATCATTGTTGTTTGGCAGGCCCAGGCTGGATTCGAACCTGCCAGCTCAGGTGTATGTGGCTGGCACCTTAGCCGCTTGAGCCACAGGCGCCGAGCCTACGTCCGGCTATTTTTTGTTGTAGTTGTCATAGTTGTTTAACTGGCCTGGGCCGACCTCTAACCTGCTAGTCTCTGTGTACGTGGCTGGCGCCGTAACCACTGTGTGCTACGGGTGCTGAGCCTTATTAGAGAATATTATATGAATTCATACATGATCAAAATACAGTAAAAACCTGGCTAATTTTTCTATTTTTAGTAGACACAGGGGTCTCACTCTTGCACAGGCTGGTCTCAAACTCCAGAGCTCAAGCAATCCTCCTGCCTCCCATAGAGCTAAGGTTAGAGGCATGGTCTACTGTGCCCACTCTACCTGGCCATTTTCCACAGTAGGGTTTTCAGCTGCATTATTAGATCCCTAGAATCATCTTCTTTTGGAGTCTGCAATTTCTGTATCATCCTCACTCATTCCACTTCATCATCTGCTTCATGCACTTTTATGCTTGTTTGTATTTTGGTCAATATTACTTGAAAAATTGGTTTTGGGTCAGGTTCATTACAAGTTGCCACCTCCTCATCAACATAACTTTCAAAATCTATTCCTTCAGATTCTGCCACAGGAGATGGACTATCTGATGAAGGCTAAAAGATCATGTCCTTGAGTTGCGATAAATCCAGCCGCCTTTTGTGTATGTGTGTGTGTAGAGACAGAGTCTCACTTTATTGCCCTCAGCAGAGTGCTGTGGCATCATGCAGCTCACTGCAACCTCCAGTTCCTGGGCTTAGGCAATTCTCTTGCCTAAGCCTTCCAAATAGCTGGGACTACAGGTACCCACCACCACACCTGGCTATCTTTTGTTGTGGTTGTCATTGATTATTGTTTAGCTGACCCAGCTTGCATTCAAACCCACCAGCTCCTGTGTATGTGGCTGGTACCCTAGCTGCAGAGCTATAGGCGCTGAGCCAAATCTAGCCTTCTTGCAACACTCCTGTATTGTTTCTGGCTAGACTTTATTCCAAGCAGAACTGATCCAGAGGACAGTATTCAGAGTGGATGAAGTTGCTTCCATAAGTGACCACTGTGTTTTAGTAATGACCCGCTGCAGGTGTTGGGCATGGCAGTGCACTTGAAATGTGTGTGTGTGTGTTTGTTTGAGACAGTCTCGGTTTGTCACCCTTAGTAGAGTGCTGTGGCGTCACAACTCACAGCAACCTCCAACTCCTGGGCTCAGGCGATTCTCTTGCCTCAGCCTCCTGAGTAGCTGGGACTACAGGCACCCACCACAACACCTGGCTATTTTTTTGTTGTTGTTGCAGTTTGGCCAGGGTCAGGTTTGAACCCACCACCCTCCGTATATGGGGCAGGCGCTCTACTCACTGAGCTATAGGCACTGCCCCACTTTAAGTATTTTGATAATGCCCTTTTCAAGAGATTGGATTTTTGAGGTCATGTTTGGAGGCAGAAATTTCATTGTCACTTTGGTGAAATGATTTACTTGCGGGTCGAAGGACAGTTGTCTATTGTGAGTAGAATAGACTATTCTTCATTTTTTGGTTCATACTCCTTACCCACTTCTCAAATAGAGCACCAGTCATCCACATGCATTTGTTTAATCTCCAAGTAACCAACTGGGAGATCTTTAGGCTTCAGGTGTTTGAATATATGTGGCTTTGCGAATTTACTAGTCACCAAGGGATTTAGTTTTCTCTGGTTGAGCTAGTACAAAGCAGAACTATGAAACATTCTTTGGAAAGTTCTCTCTTACATTCCTCACCCTTCCTGATGAGGCTTCTGACAGGCATTGCCTTGAAAAAGAGTTCCACATTCTGTGTTAATGATGTTATCGTTGAAGCCTCTGGTGAAGTCTGGGAACTTTTTGGTGAACTTTTCCACAACTTCTACTAAAACTTCATTGGATTCACCACACAAGAGTTTCCAGGAGATCTCATGTCACAGTTTAAATTTCTTGAACCAATCACTTGCTGCTTGGAAATTTACCACCCCAAATTCCTATGTGAAGTTTTTAGCAACTTTTTGGAGATTCTGGCATTATGTCTCATTTGTTTAAACCAGCTTAATATGGCTTCACTGACTTCACTGAGGGAAGTTTTCCTCTTTTTCTGCTGTAAGTCTCCACATTCCTTAACATGTTTCTCCAAGTATTTATGTTTATGTTTTTGGATGTTGCTATGGTCTTGTTATTTTTTGGGGGGAGGGGGCCAGGGCCAGGCTTGAGACCCCAGGTATATGAGACCGGTGTCCTATTCCTTGAGCCACAGGTACTGCCCTTGTTTTATTTCTTTCTTTTTTTTGAGACAGTCTCTTTTTGTCACCCTCAATAGAGTGTTACGGTGTCACAACCCACAGCAACCTCAAACTTTTGGGCTCAAGCGATTCTCTTGCCTCAGTCACCCAAATAGCTGGGACTTACAGGCGCCCACCACAATGCCTGCCTAATTTTAGAGACGAGGTCTTACTCTGGCTCAGGCTGGTCTCAAACCTGTGAGCTCAGGCAGTCTACCCGCCTCAGCCTCCCAGAGTGCTAGGATACAGGTGTGAGCCACCACACCTGGACTTGTGGTCTGGTTAACACCAAAATATTTTGTCATCTTCCCTTGGCTGCTGCTTTCCAGACAATGTAGAAGATTAACCTTTTCCTTCAGTGTCAGTCAGCTCTTTCTTTTGGGTTATCATGTCCTGATTAACTATAAATTTTTTCAGTAATTGTAGAATGTACCTATGGAGGTCTGACAATTTTGTGAACTCATCTTAGAAAAAGCGCTGTAGGGGCCAGGTGCAGAGGTTCATGCCTGTAATCCCAGCATTCTGGGAGGCCAATGTGGGTGGATTGCTTGAGGTCAGGAGAGCGAGACCAGCCCAAGCAAGAGTGAGACCCTGTCTCTAAAAATAGCCAGACATTGGGTGGTTTCCTGTAGTTCCAGCTACTCAGGAAGCTGAACCAAGAGAATCACTTGAGTTCAAGAGTTTGAGGGTGCTGTGAACTGTGACACCATGGCACTTTACCCAGGGCAACAGTGAGACTCTGTCTCAAAAAGAAGAAAAGGAAAAGGGCTGTAGGGCGGCCACGCAGCTCCTTGCACCCAGCAAGCCAGCACCTTCTCTGTGCTAGGGAAGCTACCCTCCGCCCCCCGCCCCCCCCAATACCTGAAGCCAAGATGTCCAACAAATGGGCCAAGACCAAGACCACCAATGAGGCCACAGTGGGGCACATTTCATGTCTTAAGGAGGCCTTCAACATGATTGACCAGAACTGTGATCAGTACAGTCATCTTTGAAGTACTCCCCTTGGGAAGCTTTGCCCCACTAGCACCTAGTCCAACCTTCAGAGCAATTTTGGGACCCTTTTAATGGCCATCAAAGCTGTCGTCATATTACCCTTGATGTCCTGAATATCATCAAAATGTCTTCCTTTCAATATTTCTTTTGTTTTGGGGTAAAGAAAAATTCATTGGGGGCTAGATCAGCTGAGTAGGAAGGGTGTTCAATACAGTTATTTGTTTACTGGCTAAAAACTCCCTCACAGACAGCATCGTGTAAGCTCATGCAGCAAGGAGCTGTGAGTTATTGTCCAAGAGTTTCCGTTAAGATTTTCCTGTTTCTCTGTTGATGTCTGTTTGCTTCTTATAGTCAGCCAATGATTTTGGCATATAATCTGATGAATGTTTGCACTGTCTTCATCAGTTCTGCTCTTTACTGGTGGTCCGACCTCTCTCCATCGGTAATGGCTTTGCTTTCTCTCCCTTCAGAAAAAACATTAAATCCATTTGTTTCTTCATGGCATTATGCCCATAAACTTGAACTAATAATTTCCTGATTTCACTTCCACTCTTGCCAAGTTTAACAAAAAAACATGAAAAAATAACTTATACTAAAGAAAAAATATTACAATTAGGAGACAAAACCCACACCTTCTACCTCTTGATATAGAGTGGACTCAACTGGTCAGGTTACAGGGGGTAAATTAATATTGTGTGTCACAGTCCAAGTGGTCAAGATATAATGTACAGAGGTGGTCAATATGTAGAGGTCAGTATTCCATTGAGTCCATGTGCATGTCCAATCTCTGAAAATTAGATCAGGTAAGGAGGTGGTCAGTATAGGGAGGTGGTCACCTACGGAGGTTCTGCTATATTTTGGTCTGGAGGGCTGCCCCTTATTGCTGGTTTTTTTTGGGGGGTCCTAGATTTTAATCACTTATTTGCTCTTCTAAAAGAACTTTATTATCAACCTTTTCTTTTTCTTTTTCTTTTTTTTTGAAAGAATCTCACTCTGTCACCCTGGGTACAGTACCACAGTGTCATGGCTCACAGCAACCTCAAACTCCTGGGCTCATGCAATCCCCCTGCCTCATCTTCCCAAGTAGCTAGGACTACAACACCCAGCTAGTTTTTCTGCTTTTAGTAGAGATGGGGTCTCACTTTTGCTTAGGCTGGTCTTGAATTCCTGAGCTCAAGCAATTCTTGTGCCTTGGTTTCCTAGAATGCTAGGATTACAGGTGTGAGCCATTACACCCAGCCTATAATCAACTTTTTAAAATGAAAATTTTTATTAAATTTGTAAATGAACTTCAGGAAGTGTGATTGACATCTTTAAGTTGAGTCTTTATCTAAGAATACAGTTATGTCTTCTTAGAAACTTCTTGACATATTGATTCAGTAGTGCTTGCTGGCTTTTTTGACGATGGGTACATCTTTTTTGTTGTTGTTTTGTTTTGTTTTTATTGTTGGGGATTCATTGAGGGTACAAGAAAGCAGATTATACTGATTGCATTTGTTAGGCAAAGTCCCTCTTGGAATCCTGTCTTGCCCCCCAAAAGGTGTGGCACACACTAAGGCCCCACCCCCCTCCCTCCTTCCCTCTCTCTGCTCTTCCTTTCTCCACCCCTCCCTCCTTCTTTCTCTGTCTGCTTCCCTTTCTCTGTCTGTCCCCTTCCCCCACCCCCACCGTGACCTTAACTGTCATTAATTGTCCTCGTATCAAAATTGAGTACATAGGATTCTCCATTCTTGTGATGCTTTACTAAGAATAATGTCTTCCACTTCCATCCAGGTTAATACGAAAGATGTAAAGTCTCCCTTCTTTTTAATGGCTGAATAGTATACATATACCACAGCTTGTTAATCCATTCCTGGGTTGGTAGGGATTTAGGCTGTTTCTGCATTTTGGCGATTGTAAATTGAGCTGCGATAAACAGTCTAGTACAAGTGTCCTTATGATAAAAGGATTTTTTCCTTCTGGGTAGATGCCCAGTAATGGGATTGCAGGATCAAATGGGAGGTCTAGCTTGAGTGCTTTGAGGTTTCTCCATACTTCCTTCCAAAGGTTGTACTAGTTTGTAGTCCCACCAGCCATGTAAAAGTGTTCCCTTCTCTCCACATCCATGCCAGCATCTGCAGTTTTGAGATTTTGTGATGTGGGCCATTCTTGCTGGAGTTAGATGGTATCTCAGGGTGGTTTTCATTTGCATTTCTCCAAAAGATAGGGATGATGAACATTTTTTCATATGTTTGTTAACCATTTATCTGTCTTCTTTAGAGAAGGTTCTATTCATGTCTCTTGCCCATTGATATATGGGATTGTTGGCTTTTTTCATGTGGATTAATTTGAGTTCTCTATAGATCCTAATTATCAAGCTTTTGTCTGATTCAAAATATGCAAATATCCTTTCCCATTGTGTAGGTTGTCTCTTTGCTTTGCTTGTTGTCTCCTTAGCTGTACAGAAGCTTTTCAGTTTAATGAAATCCCATTTGTTTATTTTTGTTGTTGCAATTACCATGGCAGTCTTCTTCATGAAGTCTTTCCCCAGGCTAGTATCTTCCAGTGTTTTTCCTATGCTTTCTTTGAGGATTTTTATTGTTTCATGCCTTAAATTTAAGTCCTTTATCCATCTTCAATCAATTTTTGTCAGTGGGGAAAGGTGTGGGTCCAGTTGCAGTCTTTTACATGTGGATATCCAGTTCTCCCAACACCATTTATTGAATAGGGAGTCTTTCCCCCAACGCATGTTCTTGTTTGATTTATCGAAGATTAGGTGGTTGTAAGATGTTACTTTTATTTCTTGGTTTTCTGTTCGATTCCAAGTGTCTATGTCTCTGTTTTTGTGCCAGTACCATGCTGTCTTGACCACTATGGCTTTGTAGTACAGACTAGAATCTGGTATGCTGATGCCCCCAGCTTTATTTTTATGACCAAGAACTGCCTTAGCTATACAAGGTTTTTTCTGGTCCCATACAAAACGCAGAATTATTTTTTCCAAATCTTGAAAGTACGATATTGTTATTTTGATAGGAATGGCATTGAATAGGTAGATTGCTTTGGGAAGTATAGACATTTTAATAATGTTGATTCTTCCCATCCATGAGCATGGGTTTTCTTCCATTTGTTAATATCCTCTGCTATTTCTTTTCTGAGGATTTCATAATTTTCTTTATAGATGTCCTTCACCTCCTTTGTTAGTTATATTCCTAGGTATTTCATTTTCTTTGAAACTATGGTGAAGGGAGTAATTAGCTTCTCATCTTGACTGTTATTGGCGTATACAAGGGCTACTGACTTGTGGATGTTGATTTTATATCCTGAAACATTACTATATTTTTTGATGACTTCTAGGAATCTTGTGGTTGAGTCTTTGGGATTCTCTTAAGTATAAGATCATGTCATCAGCAAAGAGGGAGAGTTTGACAGTTTGACCTCCTCTGCTCCCATTTGGATTCCCTTTATTTCTTTGTCTGCTTAATTGTATTGGCTAGAACTTCAGCACTATGTTGAATAGTAAAGGTGACAGAGGACAACCTTGTCTGGTCCCAGTTCTAAGAGGAACAGCTTTCAGTTTTACTCCATTCAGTAAAATATTAGCTGTGGGTTTGTCATAGATAGCTTCAATCAGTTTTAGAAATGTGCCACCTATGCCTATACTCTGCAGTGTTCTAATTAGAAAAGGATGCTGGATTTTATCCAGTGCTTTTTCTGCATCTATTGAGAGGATCATATGGTCTTTGTTTTTGCCTCTGTTAATGTGCTGGATAACGTTTATGGACTTGCGTATGTTAAACCAGGCTTGCATCCCTGGGATGAAACCTACTTGATCATGATGTATGACTTTTTTGATGA
>CAUYPK010033480.1:0-51400 GCA_963574355.1 Loris lydekkerianus
TCTACATACAATAACTAAGAAAATGCCATGAAGGCTACGTTGAACAGTTTGATGAGAATATTTCAGATTGTATATGAAACCAGCACATTGTACCCTTTGATTGCACTAATGTACACAGCTATGATTTAACAATAAAAAAAAGTAGAAAATAATTAAGGAAAAAAAAAACAGCTTTAGAGTCTGTAGTTTGTAGGCTGGGCTGTGTTTTATATGTTCATTGATGTTACTGTACTCCAGACTTATTATGCTTTTATTTTCTTTTGTTTTTTTATTTGAAACTTTAAACACTCCTCCCAAATTAATAAAACTAGCATACCATTTCTCTACCAAAACTTAACCTCTTTTGAAGACCCTGACTTGTTAAAGCACCAACTCAACACAATTCCTTGGCCTTAGAAACCTTAGCAATCACCTCTGGTCTCCCTTTCTTTCACTATCCCCACATTCTCTCAAAAAGTGACAAGATTCTTACAGTAGTCATTTCTGTCTCCTCACCACCCCCACTCTTTTTTTTTTTTTTTGTGAGAGCAGTTCTTGCTGTTTCACCTCTGCTAGAGCGTAGAGTCATCATCAGTAGCTCACTGCAACTTCAAACTCCTGGGCTCAAGCAATCCTCCTTCCTCAGCCTCTTGAGTAGCTGGGTCTACAAGTGGACAACACCTTGTCTGGCGAATTTTTCTATTTTTTTATAGAGATGGGATCTTCCTCTGGCTAAAGCTGGTCTCTAATTCCTGACTTCAAGCAATCCTCCTCCACCTCTTCCTCCCAAAGGACTAGGATTACAGGTGTGAGCCACTGTACCCAGCTCTGTTCTATTCTCTGCCACTGGTACAGGTTTGAACCTCCTGAGAATTTCTATCAGTCAGTTAGTATTTAATACTTACATCTATTGTTATTCTTTCTACATAAAATGCCAGTATCTTCAACTCATAAGCCCCATGCAAAGCAGTTTTTCATATGTCTTATAGCACATGCCTATACTCAATACATATATGTCAAATGTCACCCTCCAGATAACCAAAGATGAACTGCAGGGAGGTTTTTGAGTCAGAAATATGGATCAGAACCCCAACTTTCACATCAAGTATTCACACACAGCGTGTTACTTAAGTTCTCAGAACTCTGATTAAAAAGAAGGCTTACAGAGCTCAAAGGAAGGAATCTAAATAAAGTGCCTGGCATACAGCATTAAGTAAAAAATAGCTATTGTCTAAATATTAAAATGCTTAATTATTTTAAAAGATGATTTTCCTAAAACACATTATCCATTTTTCTGCATTTTCTCCTATTAAAATTTGTCAAAGAAAATATAGGAGGGATGGGAAAGAAGAAAACCACTGATCCAGTACTCACAACACAAAGGCACATGTGTCAGGTGTAAAGAAAGGTATTGTGGAACAAGTGCGTGCCCATCTAATGCATACCACTACTTACTTCCAAAAGTGGCATTTGAGAATGTTGGCTCACTGCTGCCAGATCTTCAATTTGAAGAGAAAATACTCAATGGAATATGAAATTGCATTTATGAGTGTTGGTGATTATTTATGGGCAAAAGAAAGGAGAGGGACCAAGAGAAACCAATGTGCATGTCAAACACAACACTAATTCAAAACTGACCCACAAGAACTACCAGTTTAAAATCTCTGAATGCCAACCTCACAAAATTTTAATTTCTACACTGAAAGCTCCAGAAGATAGGGGTTGTAGTTGTCTTATTCACCATTACCGTATATACTCGAGTATAAGCCGAGTTTTTCCGGCACAAAATTTGTGCTGAAAAACCCGAAATCGGCACAAATTTTGTGCCGAAAAAACTCGGCTTATACTCAAGTATATGGGTATATGTTCGACTTTTAGGACAGGTAAGTGCTCCATGTAGTCCAATGCACGCATTTCTATATGTGCTTTCAGATGCTTGCTCCTATTGCTTTTACTTAAACATCCAGACCCATTTTATCTACTCAGTAAGCCATCCTTCAAAGTGTACCTTAAAGGTCTCAATTTCTCCAATAGTTCTCCCTAACACACTGTCTCATCTCACCTCAATCCCCAAGAGCTGCTTCCATGGTGTGTTTACTATGTGTCACCTCGTATGTTACTAGGTGCCCTCCCTCAAATGTAAAACACACCTCTATTACAATTTAACACATTACATTATAGTTATCTGATTACCTATTTGTCCCACATTGTTGCCACACATCTAGAAGTTAAAGAAAACAGCATTACTTTTTTTTTTTTTTTTTTTTGTAAAGACAGTGTCTCACTTTATCACCCTTGGTATTAATGCCGTGGCGTCACAGCTCACACCAACCTTCAACTCCTGGGCTTAGGCGATTCTCTCGCCTCAGCCCCCCGAGTAAGGAACCACAGGCGCCCGCCACAACGCCTGGCTATTTTTTTGTTGCAGTTTGGCTGGGGCTGGATTTGAACCCGCCACCCTTGGTATATGGGGCCAGTGCCCTACCCATTGAGCCACAGGCATTGCCCAGAAAACAGCATTACTTTTTAATCTCAGCAACTGCCTTGCACAATGCCTGACATATACCAAGAAAGTACCTGTGGATTAACTAGAGCTTTTTATTCTCTGGAATTTTCTTAAAATAAATTTCGATGAGTAAAAATACTTTTAATGAACTCATTTTCTGGTATTATGTTCCAAAAAATGTGTATCAATTTACAATGTAACTATTTCACCACAATCTTACCATCAGATGTCATTACTTCTAAAATTCATGCTATTTAGGGGTCTAATAGCATCTCAAAGGTTTTAATTATACGAAAGAAAATGAGCTTGCTTTCTTACACACAGCTTCTCATCCATCTTTGTTGTATTCCTATGACCACAAATGCCTGAAACATAATTAAAAGTTCCAGGTATAAAAAAAAAAAATTATACCAGCAGGTATGACTTCATGTCCTACATTAAATGACTGGAGATTATGGAAGTATGGTAGACAAGTGTATAATACTAGTATTAATAAAATGACATATTCTAATTAATGTTCTAGCAGCATGATTGAACACGTTAAGTAACATCTTTTTCAATTCTCTCTTCCATAAAATCAGAACATTATCTGCCCTGACACCTTTAAAGACTTACTGTGGTAATTAAATATAACAATACACATAAAAACAATTTGAAAACCACAAACTTATCAACTCATGAAACACTATATGTATCATGTATAAGGCACTACAGATACAAAGACAAGTAGCACATAATCAGAAAGTGGATCTCAACTCTCTGATGAACATCTCATTTTTTTCCAGCAATTTACATCCCCTCAGTAACTATACCAAAACAAAATTCTAATTTACTGACATATATTTTAAAAAATTTAACAACGCCCTAACAGCAACAAAAAGAAAAAAATTAATATTTAATAATAAAATGTGTATTTCGATATATAAATGCTCAAATATACCAACTAACTTAGAATGCATAAAGAAGTTAGATGCTGCACTTACAGGTAAAAATCAATTCAGACCCTTAACACAGGTGTACCACACTGGCAACTCAACTAGCACAATGGCACTGCAGCTGTTAACATGGATTTTTCTCAAATGGTGAACTCTTGCTGAAGTTAGAACAAAACAACTTCAATTAAAAAAATTAATTGGGGCTCAGCACCTGTAGCTCAAGTGGCTAGGGCGCCAGCCCTACAACAACTACAAACCAACAACAACTACAAAACAACAACTACAACCAAAAAATAGGTAGGCGTTGTGGTGGGCACCTGTAGTCCCAGCTACTTGGGAGGCTGAGGCAAGAGAATCACTTAAGCCCAGGAGTTGGAGGTTGCTGTGAGCTGTGACGCCACAGCACTCTACCCAGAGTGACAACTCTGCCTCCAAAAATAAAATAAAATAAAATAAATTGGGAGAAATTTAATTCCTGGAAAAGCAAATATACATTAAGCTCATTACAAGGTCTGACATTTAAGTTCGGAGCTCATCCTAGAAAAGAGTGCTACACACCTCATTACTGAATATCACCATGGTCACCTTTCAGCTATGCTGACACCTAGTCCACCCTTCAAAGTAATTTTGGAATTCTTTTCCTGGAATGACCATCAGACCTATCATCCTATGAGGTCTGACAATTAAGTTCATAAACGTGACACCATTCACTTACACTGGCAGCACTGTACAGACAACTTAGTAAGGTTTCATAACATTGGTCTGTCAGTGTCTTGGTGTCTCATGTCAACGAGTGGCAGTGTCTTGCTGAGTGGTGTTCATTACGGTTGCATGTTTTGTGTGCCATATGAAGACAGCTCTGATGGTAATTCCAGAAAAAAAGAGTTCTAAAACTGCTGGTATGGTGCACAGCTTTCCAAGGAAAGCAGTACTTACTTCATTGAGAACTACTGATCTGGAAGACCCAAACGTATTATTACACTAAGTAATAAATGCTAAAAGAGGTAGGAATAAAGTGATTTGGGACTATAAATGAGGGAGCATGGAAAGTTTGTAGGTAAGCTATGTCTTGCCATGATAAATGAGGATCAGCTAGGCTATGATGCATTGACAACAAACTCCCCAAATATCAATAGCTTAAAACAAGTTTGTTTTCTGATTATACTACATGCTCATCATAGATCAACTGGGGACACTGCTCACTATCATCTCTCAGGGATCAAGGTGACAAAGGCTTCATCTCTACACCTGGCCTTAAATGGCAAGGGAAAAGACAGGAAACTCATGTGCACTGTATTTTAAAGGCTATCACTCCTGCTCACATTTGATTGGCTGAAATCATACAGCCATGCCAGGAAGTTCTCAACAAGGAGCAACTCCATTCCTCAAGGGACATTTGGCAATGTCTGGAGACATTTTTGATGGTCACATTTGGTAATTGGGAAGGAGGGTCAGAGTACTAGTAGGCATCAAGGGGGCAAAGGCCAGGGCCACTGCTAAATGTTCTGTAAGCCACAGGATTGCCCCCCTCCCTGCCAACAAAAGGTTACCTAGCCCAAAATGTCAACAATGCCAAGGGTGAGAAACTAATTTCAAGGGAGGACAAGGGAGGCAAAGAAATGCAACATTACCATGTGCCAGAAGAAGGCCATCAGAATACTGGTAGAATAGTACTAACGACTACCACATGTGAACCAAAATTTGCCAGGCTGCAGGAAAAAGCAAAGAGCTATAAGAGAGATGTTTTGTGTAGAGTAGGTTCATGGCAGGAAAGAGAGAAGTAACAGCATTAGATTTGTATTAGAAAGAAAACTTTAGTGAGAGCATGGAGAATAGTTCTGGAAAAGGAAACAGAAAACCAGTTAGGAGACAATGATCAGAAAAGTGGTAAGATCCTAGATTAGGAACATGAGCAATGGAAACCCAGGGGGTTTCTCTAGGTCAGTGGTTCTCAACCTTCCTAATGCTGCAATATATTTTTATTGTTAAAAAGGGGTCGCAACACACATGTTGAGAACTGCTGCTCTAGGTAGAACAGACTGGACTCATTAACCAACTGAATATGAAAGATAAAAAAGGGGATATTAAAAAATTGACCCATTTCCTAGACAACTAACTGAATGACAAAGAAAGAATAAGACTTAAAAGAGAATATATAACAAATTCAGTTTTAGATACACTGAGTTTGAAGAGCTTAGCAGAGAAGTTAGACCTATTCGAAAGTCACTTTACTTTAGCACAGACCTGCATATTAACCTGAAAAAAAAAAAAAAGTCACCAACATATACAGGTATTAGATGAAGTCAAGTAAAAAGTAATGGGAAGTAAAGAGTCAGCAAAAGGGACAGAGGTTTGTTCTTGTATCTACCGTGTTTTTCCCTCCAGCCTTGCTATTAATCAAAAGCTGTCACCTGATGTTGACCACAGATAGAACAACCAATGGACTCTAAAGTCAGATAACCAAACTAATTAAGATACTCTCTAAAATTAGATGGGCCTGAGAGACTGTCATGTAAATTCACAGACTTTATTTAATGAGTGTTGACATTTTTTAGTCCTCAGACGTTAGTTTTCTTTTGAATTACTATATTGTAACTGTCAAACATAGATTTTCTGGAAGTTTTAAGTGTTTTGATCAGTAATCAGTAAACTAGCCAGTTTGGAAATATTTGAGGAAAAATGCTCAAGTTTAACCAGATAAGGGGAAAAAGACCTGGCCTGGTAAAATATCACTAAGAAGAAATTCTAAGCATAGGCTTATCAGGTGTTCCACCTTAATACAGGCCTGTAGCACAAGTTAAGACAAAACAGACTTCAAGATCAAGTTCCTCAAACTGAAGGGCACTGCACCAGAACTTCCAAGAGTGCAAGGGTTTAACAATGTAACCAAATCAACAAAAAGAATGTTTTTTCATTAAGTTTTAAGATGACCTACAAGGAACAAATTGATAGATACACTTCTTGCTTGCCCATAGGTCTTAAATTTAAATGTTATTTTGGTACACCAGCTTTACTTTAAATAATCTTACTTCTAAATTAACATTTTCTGGAAAAGAAAATAAATTAATTAACATTTTCTGGATGAATACAGATTGATAAAAAAAAACAACAAAACACAGCAGGTGACATCTGTATTTGTACAACAGCATATATTTCTGCTTCTGTAATAGAAGTCTGAAGAACAGTCTCTCCATCTGGGCTCAGCCTAACCAGAGCCACCCCCTGGCCACACAGTTGTTTCAGAAAAGAATCCCATACAAGCCAATGACTTCTCATGCAACTATACAGGTAAAATTTTTTTAAAGCCCTCTTTATGCTGACTTGAAGTTTGAAGTACCTATATACTCGAGTATAAGCCGAGTTTTTCCGGCACAAAATTTGTGCCGAGTTAGGGTTTTTCGGCAGTTTATACTCGAGTATATACGGTAGTTAGCCTGGAAACTAACCTAAGAATTAAAGAGAAAGGAAAGCAAAGCCAAGAGACACAGTTCTGGTGATAATGAATGAGACCCTGAAGGCAGGTCTATCTCCAGACCAAGCCAATGAATTCCTCCCCCCTTTTATTTGACTGCCACATATTCCCTAATACATAATAACTGAACAAAAATTGTATTCTTAGCATCTTCAGAACTAGAAGCAATTTAGTATAAACCACATAAATAATGGAACCAACCAATAATCAATAATACAAATAACTAGTTACGTTCTTAAAAAAACAGAGATAAAGTCTTACTATGTTGCCTAGGCTGGTCTCAAACTCCTGAGATCAAGGATCCACCCATCTCAGCCTTCCAAATCTCTGGGATTAACCACACCCTAGTGAACTAGTTACTTTAAAATACCAGCTGTCAGACAGGGCAAGGTGGCTCACACTGTGATCCTAGCACTCTAGAAGGTTGAGAGCAGAGGATCACTTGAGCTCAGGAGTTCAAGACCAGCTTGAGCAAGAACAAGACCCTGTCTCTACTAAAAGTAGAAAAAATTAGCCAGGCACTTTGGTGTGCACCTATAGTCTCAGCTACTGAAGAAGCTGAAGTAAGAAGATCCCATGAGTCCAGGAATTTGAGATTGCAATGCACTCTAGCCTGGGTGACAGAAGGGGAGACTGTCTTAAATAAATAAAACAGCAGCTGTCAAACTCGCAGATCTCAGGGTTCAATTTACATTCTTAATTACTGAGGTTGCTAAACAGCTTTAGTTTATGTGTGCCATATCTATCAACATTTACATTATAAATTAAAACTAACAAAATTTTAGATAGTAATTCATTTAAAATAATAAAGCCATTACATGTTATTATAAATGAAACCTTTTATGAAAAACATACATTTTAATTTCCAAAACAAAAAAGTTAGGAATCAGAGTGAAACTGTTTTACATCTTTGCAGCTGGACTCTCTGTCTGCTACCACATTCAATCTATTATGATATGTTGTTTTGGTTAAAGTACATGAAGAAAATGTGCCTCTCACACAGATATAATTGGAAGGGAGAAGTATTTTAATACCCTTTCAAAACAGATATTCATTTTTTAATCATCACCAAAACACAAGTGGCAATTCTTAAAAGTTGGTTGCAATGTGGAATCTAAACCCTATCAATTAACAACTTTTGGCTCTGTTACATAAAAATCCGTTAACTTGTACTTTGAATGGATGTCCTACCCATGCATGATTTTGTAAGATCATGAATTGGTCATTTGGGAAAATATTGTTTTAATAAGTTCTAAGATATATACCATATGTTGACATATTTCCTTATATCACTTTTTATTTAAAATTATAATACATCTCCCTTAATATCACTAATAATTTCATCAGAAATTAAGTATTAGGAAACTGGCAAATTCATAGCAACAGATACAAGTTTTCCAAAAGACTAATTTTCAATTAAAAGATATTATCCCTGGCAACAAATGTTTTCCTTGAAGTGGCCAGCTCACTTCATTCATTTTCAAGGAAGTATGTGCCAAAGACTCAAGTCTAAATAACCATAGTTGTTCTATCAGTCATTCTGTTAAGTAAAAATAAAAATGGTGCTCCATTTAAAAAGCAGCCAATTCAGCTGATAAGTCAATCTCACAAACACTTTTCCTAAAAAAGAACTTTTGTACTTTGATGTGGAGAAATGCTTTGTACACTCTTCCCATTTAATCACACTGAATATTTAAAAGATATGCATGTCAGGATAGAGATTTTAAAGAATAAATCATTTTACTGCTTCACCAAGGGTGTTCTTAAGTGAAATTGGCATTTTTTCAAATGCTTAACATGTGTTTGGATGTAAAGAACACAGTAAGAACTCTCATGATTTGGTGTAACTGCCTTGAGTCATGCTAAGGTGCCAGAAGGTAACTACCCATCGCTGTTCCTTCACCATCAGCACAAATGCCAATACAGTAAAAGGGCAAATGACACCTTTGTTTTATTATGAAGATAATTTTGACTTCATACCCTTAAATAAAAGGATCATAGGATCTCCAGGAGTCTGTGGACCCTACTTTGGGAACCACTGTTTTAAAAGACTGGAAACTAAGCTGAATTTCAATAACTGATAACTACATTTCATAAAACTTTTAAATGAAGACAACTATCAAGTCATCTACATTATCCTTTCAAAAGAGGCTGTATCAGAATCTGCTGCAGATTAGCCCGTCTCCACTAAATAGATATCAAGCATAGGGACCTACCTTTAAAGAGCATTGTAGGAGTCTAAGGTATTGACAGTTTTACAAAGCACTGATTTTGTCTACAAGCTTCACTTTACAAAATTTGTGAAACAAATTAAATACTACAAATATATGCAACTGATTAAAAAGAATAAGTAGACAGAAGTTGTGTCATTTTTCTTTATAATTAGCCAGCTACTTCATTTCAACATCTATACACATACAATTCTTTCTTCAACTAGTTTTAGTAGGGGATATCTATGACATAGATGCATCTAGTGTGTTTACAATGATTCCTGGCTTAGTGTACCCCATTAAACGTTACTTTCAGTCATTCTTTTGCCAGATGATTTAATTATTTCAACAACTGGTCATCTATTGGTATTGTATGTTTAAGAATTCACCAATGAATATCACTGATAAATATATTTAATTTTAGTTTTATATTTAGAAATACAGTGACTTGGAAAAGACCTAATTGCATATATTCATCTGTATTAAAAAACAGAAAACACAGTTTGTTCCCCGTACAGGCCACCAAAAACATATATATAAATAAATAAAATACAGAAAACAAACCTTACTACAACAACAAATATTCAGAAGTAGTCCTTTTTAAAAATCATAAGATTTACATTCAAAACATTAAATTAGGGTTTGAGGGATTTTAAGCAAATTACTCCAGTGTATTGATGATCGCTGTACTATATTAAAACAAAGCAAATAAAAATAAGCATGCTAAAATAACCAACTCTTTAGAATCAGGCTATTTTTTAATAATACAGATTCCCTTTCACTCTGTTCCCTTTCTAAATCTGTGTGTGTGTATGTGTGTGTGTAACTGGATGGCAAGTTATTAAGGTACTGTTATTTTTAAACAGCTCTTTCAGAGACAGAGATGTAACCACACTATAGACTAGCACTTACTAGGGAAATACTTCAGGTAGTGCGAATAAATGGAGAACCGAACATGTCCTAGAATTATGATCTCTCAAGAAGTGCTACCTAGTTTGGCTAGTTGAGCAACTGTATTATAGCGTGTATAAGTAACAGCAAAAGCTAAACAATGTAACTTGCTTCAGAAACCAGTGAATCAACAAAGAAATTGATAGCTCAAAAATTTTATGGTTCCAAGCAAATTTACCTAAGACCAATTCTGTTGAGTTTAGATGCTAATTTAGGCAATTACAAAGCATTTTAGAATATACTTCAAGCATTTTAGAATATACTTCAAAAGACGACCAACTTCCTATTTAAAATAGTCACACCAACTTCTCAGCACGGAAAATACAGCTTCCTAAAACTTGCTACCCAACAGTTCAAATGAATCAAAAATGAAAAGAAGGGGTGACGAAGAAAGGAAGAAAGAAGGCTACAGATAGACTTGAAAGTCAAATGTGGCAAAACCTTCAAAAGACCCAGTAAGTTAGACAAGTGAGATGATTACATTGTGCATGCATTAAATCACTGCATTAAAGAATGTGAAGTTGGGCTCCGCGCCTGTAGCTCAAGTGGCTAAGGTGCCAGCCACATACATTGGAGCTAGAGGGTTCGAATCCAGCCCAGGCCTGCCAAACAAGGACAACTACAACCAAAAAATAGCTGGGTGTTGTGGCGGGCGCTTATAGTCCCAGCTACTTGGGAGGCTGAGGCAAGAGGATCACTTAAGCCCAAGAGTTTCAGGTTGCTGTGAGCAGTGACACCATAGTGCTCTACCCAGGGCGACAGCTTGAGACTCTGTCTCAAAAAAAAGAATGTGAAGTTGACAGGAGTGAAATAGTTCAAAGTCAGAGGACCCTAATGGCTCAACCACCATGGAACTCTGACCTAGGTGTATCCCAGACCAACTGAATGATAATTTCTAGGGGTAGGATTCAGGGACCCAAATTTTGTAAAGCTCCCTAAGAGATTTCAAAGTGCAACCAAGGTTCAGAACCACTGCCCTAGACCCTCTTTACAATCAATCTCTGGTAGTTGTCTATCTGACCTATCGTGTAATTTGCAAGAAGCAAGTTACCCAGACAAATTAGAAATTATAAGAATCTTTTAAATTATAAGAATCTGAACACTAAATTTTAGTTTTGCTTATGTAAGCATTACCCTGTCATTCATTCAAGTAGTTAAAACAAATTTTCCTGATGTTAACTACACCATGTAAAAGTGGCAAGACAACACAACTTAAAATACCTTGTTCCTGAGAAACTGAAATTCTGCCAAATTTCCCATCACCAAAATTACACAAGAAAAAAAAAAATTCTAAGTCAATCTCATTATCAAGTATGCGTGGTATATTATGATGCCAACATACCATGCTGAAAGTAGCTCAAATAAATGATATCCAGACATCTGTGTAAGCTGTTTCAATTTGTTTTAAAACAATTCAGTCTTAAACTATTGGGCAAAGAGTCCAAAATTTGACAATTTAACAAAATTGTATTAGATGCTACATTATGCTGGTGTAACTCCTCTAACGTTCATTTAATGTGGATGGAAAATGAAATCAAACCATCAGTTTTATACAAGATTAAGGGCTACCTCAATCATAATTCATCATACCTTCAAGCAAAACAAACAAAAAACCATGCCTAAACTACACAATTGTCTAGGAAAAAAAAAAAAAAAAAAGTCCAAACATGTACAATGAACACTGCAATGCCCAATGTAATACACGTAAAGAACCATTCACTCTAAAAAATCACTGAACAAAAAAAAAATTAGTCATGAGCTAGAGGACAAAATAGAACTGAAATAAATCTAAACATCAGAAAAATAACATATGCTCTCACCAAAACAGACAAAAATTGAAACAAGATTAAATGTACATTTTAAATATAATAAATCCTCAGAGTCTATAAAATTAACTGCCTTAGTAAAGACTTCAGCAATTCACAGCTCCACTATAATAGTGTCTAAAGATGTTACTATAGTACTATGTTACTAAAATACTATTTTTTCATTTAGTTTAATTAAACTAATTAACTAATAGTTTAATTAAACTTTTTTTTTAATTTAGTTCAAATTAAAAAAAAAAAATAGCTTCCAAGTGGGATAGCAGAGTGTAACTGGGCAGTATAAGCAGAATTGCTTCTAGCAGCAAAGTTATCATAAAAGACCAATGATCTACCTAAAGCTTATTTCAAAATATTTCAAAGAAACTTCACACAAACTTTCATTAAAGTCTGAAACAGATTGGCAGTTTGGTTTTATTCTTCCTCAAGATTTACACCGAAGGCACTTAACTGAACAGACAAATAGGCACCCTCCCCTTGAAAATTTTTTAAACCAAGACGCAATCACTTGTTAAAGCAAACTCACCGGAAAACCTGGAAAGCAAAGAAAAAGTCACTTCTACTAATAGATTCACAAAATGTTATATCAATTTTCTATAGAAAGGCTTTTAGTTTTAATTCCAATAACTTAAACCTATATAATTCATCACCACCTTTTAGACCTAAAACTATCGCAAATCATCAATGCTTGGCCTACCTCTATTACACTTGTTCTGTTACAAACCTATTTAAGAAAACAAAATCTTAACAACTTATGGAGGAACATTAATGAAATATCATATTTTTAAATGTTAATTATTTAAAATTTGGAATAACATGCACTAATGATACCAGAATTTTCAGATATAGAAAGAATACATCTTAGAAAAACAAGGTACACTTTAGAACGTCCTATATTTGAACTGAAATTCAGTCTCTGCAGGGCATAACAAAAGTAATTTATGAAACCTACAACAAAAAATACTTAAATGCAATGTTCTAAATCTAATTACTCTGTGAATTATGCATTTCTATTTTCTATTAAGACTCTACATGGTTTCTGCCAGCAAAAAGTACTGAACTTACTTGTTTAACACCTGAACAATCACGCTGCTAATAAGACTAAAAGGATGCTAATTCTGACATAAGTCAAAGATAGTTGACAAAAATTAGCCAAGACTGTATGCCTACAGAAAGTCAATTCAGGGTGCTTAGAATGATTCCTCTATTACCTTGTTATATTTACTATTTCTAAACAACTGACAATTCCACCTTAAACTATGGAGCAAAAACTGAAGACATTAAGAACTTAATTCCAGGGCGGCGCCTGTGGCTCAAAGGAGTAGGGCGCCGGGCCCCATATGCCGGAGGTGGCAGATTCAAGCCCAGCCCCGGCCAAAATCTGGGAGGGGAAAAAAAAAAAGTAATTCCAAATACATTAAAATAATTTTTAAAATAAGAATACGTTTACGGTTCTCAGGGCAAGACAGGTATCAATCCTCAGTTTTTTTAAAGCCTCTCTATACCAGCGAAGATATCTTTCATGTTAACCAAACACACCCATGTCTTGGAAAATTTACCTTGAGAAATGGTTAATAGTGGTTTGGGAGATGTGATGAAGCCACCGCCCTCCGCCTTACACCAATTTCACGCTCAGTACATTTAGTACTAACAAGACAAACTATGTATTTTATTAGTAGACACGATTTATTAAGGGCGGCGGGAGGCTCAGTTAATGCTGAGAATGTTTCCTACGTACCGCCATCTCCCCCAATACTCAAAAGTAAACAAATCAAAACCAAAAACGTAAACTGTAAAGACAAGACCTAGAAGAGCAAGGGACAAAGAGAAAACAGAAATTTGCTTAAGAAAAGAAATTAAGACAAACCATTTACAACTTTCATTTAGACCCTATGCCAACACACTCCAGCCGACTCAACGCGCTCTGCCGGGGCGAGAGAGAAACTACTCCAGAACAACAAAGAGGAGCGGCGGCCGCGGTAGGAGTCCCTATCCGAGTTTAACTTGGTTCTCTGACAAATTGCCAGCGGAGTTCGGGGCCGCAGGACCGACTCCGGAGCCCGAGGGACGCGAAAACCCCCGCCTGACACAAACCCGACCCGGCCAGCGCAGGGGCAGTCGCTCGGCCCCGGCCCGAGTCGTCAGGCGGCCGTGCTCACCCTCCGAGCCGACCCGTCCGCCTCCCGCGCGCTCCCAGCCACCGCCGGGAGCCCGCCCCGGGGCGGGGAAGCCACGGGCGGGGCGCGCGGGCCCGGCCGGGGTAGGGGAGGGGATATGGCGCGGTTACCTGGGCTCGGGCGGTGGCGAGGGGAGTCTGTTCTCCCGCCGCTGCTCGTCCGCAGACGCGCAGGGCCTGCCGCTTCCCCGGCGGCCCGGAGCGCTCCTCGGTCCCCGCCCCAAGGCGTCCGGGCCAGGCCGCCCCTCCTCGGCGCCGCGCTGCTGCCCGCGCGGGCCGCCCCGCGACGGAGGAGGGTCTCTCTCGCGGGGTGTCCGGCTCCCCTCACCCGCTACCACCCTCTGGGCGGCAGCAATGCCAAATGGAGGACGGCAAAGGCCTCCCGGGGAGAGCGGGCGGGCGCGAACGCGGGCTCCGCCACCCGAGCCGCTCCGTTACCGCAGCGGCGACGACGACCAGGGCCGTGTTGTTGCTGCCAACTTGTCGAGAGGACACTGAGCATGCGCGCACGGAGACCACATCCGGGTAATTTCAGGGTTTGGCCCTTTTCCCCCGCAGCTTTCCTTTCTCCCTGCTGCCCCCGCCTCCCGCCCGGAGGGACTCAGGGTTCTCTCTGCGCAGGCGCCCGCAAGGCAGCGGCATCCGCTCATGTCTCCTAGTGGCGGGTCGGGGCCCTGGCAGAGGGCGCCTCTCTGCGGCGGTGGTGGGGCGCCTGCTTGAGGTGGTGGTTGGTCACCAGAGACACTGGCATCGCCTGGCAAAAAAGTTTACCAAATACACAGGAGAGCACAGCGTAGAGTGGGCGTCCAGTAAGGGTTTATAAATAACGATCAAGACCTTTTGTTTGTTTTGAGGACCGCGTGGGCACAGAAATTAGACTTTAACTGACAAGCACTAACTCTGGGGGTAAGGTGATTGTAGCTGTTTATTGGGAGAAGAAACTGGCAATGGCTACACCTTCCATCTCTTTCTGCCATCCCTGAATCACGAGTTCCAAAGATGTTTAATCTCGAGAGACTTACACGACAGTCCAGGAATCACACGTTTAAGAACTCTACCAAGTGTTAAAAATTTGAGTGGTTCTTGTGGACAGAGATGTAGGTGGAGTCTCAAGTTGGAAGGGACCCTTGAGTCCTAGACATATCTATTAACTAGGTTATCTGCTGGGCAAGGAAAGGCCCTGATTTTGACTTTATACTTACTGTATTTGATTTTTTTTTTTTTTTTTACAAGACACAGTAATTTATTTTTTCTTTTACTTTCTTTTTTTTTAGACAGTCTCACTTTGTTGCCCTCGGTAGAGTGTTGTGATGTCACACCTCACAGCAACCTCAAATTCTTGGGCTTAACCGATTCTCTTGCCTCAGTCTCCCAAGTAGCTGGGACTACAGGTGCCCACCACAACGCCTGGCTATATTTTGGTTGTAGTTGTCATTGTTGTTTGGCAGGCCTGGGCTGGATTTGAACCCTCCAGCTTCAGTGTATGTGGCTGGCGCCCTAGCCACTGAGCTACAGGCGCCAAGCGAGTAATTTCTCATTTAAAAGGTTTTTGGAAAACACACTAATTATTATTATTTTTTTTTAAGACAAATTCTCACTATCTCACCCTCTGTAGAGTGCTGTTGTGTTACAGCTCACAGCAACCTCAAACTCTTGGGCTTAAGCAATTCTCTTGCCTCAGCCTCCCAAGTAGCTGGGACTACAGGCATCTGTCACAATGCCCAGCTATTTTTTGGTTGCAGTTGTCATTGTTGTTAGCAGGCCCTGGCCGGTCTCGAACCCGCCAGCCTTGGTGTATGTGGCCAGGCCCTGAGCTATGGGCACGGAGCAACACACAATTATTTTTTTCACCAACCAGTAAACATTTCCTTTAGGAGTCCCTCCAAAACTAATTATTAAACAGTCCTAAAGTCATTTCTTACGTCCCGTTCATCTGAACTGTTTATACTCACAATCCCCTCCACTTCATCCCCCATGCACACTTAGCACTGCATTCTGTCCGCTACATCACAGGTGACTTCCCTCCTGTGCCAGAACGCCCCTAAAGCTTCAAACAAGTGTTCCCTTATCCGTGGTATTTATGAAGACTTTATAAGACCAGTTTTAAGAGCTTTCATTTCCAGATCTTCCACTGCCATGTTCCTTAAAATTGTTCAGTTTGAGAAGGAAGATTAAAACACAGGATCCTCTTTCAAAACTGCCCTTCTCTCCCGCCTTACAAAAGAAAGTAAAAATTCTAACCCCTTACTAAGGTACATTGATCCAAGATCTAAACATCTCCAGGACAATTCAGAGGGAGAATTTAAAAAGCTGGTGTCAGCCAGGCATGGTGTTTCATGCCTGAAATCCTAGCACTCTAGGAGGCCCAGGCAGGTGGATTGCCTGAGCTACAGAGTTCCAGACCAGCCTGAGCAAGAGCAAGAGCAAGACCCAGTCTCTGAAAAAATAGCCGGTTGATGTGGCAGGTGCCGATAGTCCCAGCTACTGGGGAGGCTGAGGCAGGAGGATAGTATGAACCCAAGAGTTTGGGTTGCTGTGAGCTATGATGTTACTGCACTCTACTGAAGGTGATAAAGTAAAACTCTTGTCTCAAATAAATAAATACATAAATAATTGGTGTCTCTGCTGATAAAGTAAATGACTTTAGTGAATGGGTTAAATTATTTTTGTAAGTCAGGAAGTTTCCAATTCTTTGCTATCAACAAAACTGAAGAAAAATCTGTGAGCTGATAGATTATTGAAAATGGTTTGATAATGGACCAATGTATAATTCTTAAGTGATATACCTCAGGAAAACTAAGTAACATTGTTATAACTAAGCTTCTTCCATCCCATCTGTATTAGTTATCTATTGCTGTATAACAATATTATCATAAATTTAGAACTTTAAAACAACATGCATTTATTGTCTTACATTTCTGTGTGTCAGGAGTCTAGACACAGCTTAGCTGGGCCCTCTACAAAGTGAGGCTGGAAAAAGTTATCAGCTTTAAGCTCACGTGGGTTTTTTTTTTTTTGTTCAAGCTCATGTGGTTTTTGGCAGCATTCAGTTCCTTACAGCCTGCTAGACTTGAGGGCTTCAGTCCCTTGCTGCCTGTCGGCTGAAGAGCCCCTCTTTTCCTTGCCATGTGGCCCTCTCCATAGGGAAGCTCACAATATGGCAGCCTGCTTCTTCAAAGCCAGCAAGGGGAAGAGTCTCACCAAGACACTGGTTACAATCTTATGTAACATAATCACACACAGTAATCACACACATCCTGTCCCCTTTGCCATGTTTTTGTTTTTTTTTTTGTTTTTTTTTTTAATATGTGCACCAAATCACATGCCCTGCCTACACAGTAGGGAGTAGGGACCAGATGGGGTCTCATTAGAGTCTGTCTACCATACCATCTAATGGTTTATGCAAATAACAGTCCCTTCAGGTTCCTTTCACCTTTTCACTTAAGGGAAACCTGACTTTCCCCTGGGATCCTTCTCCTCTCTAAAGTAGTGGCTACTGTCTTTTCAATCATAACCCTCTTACCCTATGCCTGGAGGTGAGGTAAGTTTCCTCCTTGCTTCTCAACATTGCTTCCAAACCCTTGCCCCCCTCTTCCCTGTAAAACAGTAGCTTTGAATTGTGTTAGCCAGTACCCGTTATTGCCCTTATTCTCCTTCGTTTCTGTACTTTGCTCTGTCAGTCAGACTACTGCCACTTGTCTTAATCCTAGGTGATTATAAAATATCCCCAGTACCCTGGCTTTTCAGTTCCTTGAGTGCTTCTCCTCCAAAGATCTTATCCTCTGTCCTAACTCATACACTGACCTCCATGATCATAATCACAGGAGCTTCATCAAACTCTACAACTTCTTCAAAATCACAATTTCAAATATTTCACACTCCAATCACCACCTCATTTTTTCCAAGTCATTCCCTGTAGTGCTCTAACTCCAAGAATTCTTCACTCCCATCCTTACTCAGCTTTACCCCTTGTCCAATCATTATAATTACTCTGACACACACCCTAACCCCCTTTCCTCCCTCCCCGTGTGTGGTGCTCATTCAGCAAAGCCATAGTCCTGATTCAAGCTGGCTGCACTGTAGCGCTTGTGCATTTGAATGTGGCTGAAGAAAAATGCAACCACATTGACTAGTTTCACTTTAATTTCGTCACTGTGAACCTCAGGTGGACCCTTGGTGCTGCCCGGTAATCCTGCTTCCCTTTTCCATTCTTCGAGATGGTCCTCTATCCTACTGCTCCCCAACCTTATGGACACCAAGGACCCATTTCAAAGAAGATGGTTTCTCCATGGACCGGGATCAAGTGGGAGGTGATTTTGGGATGATTCAAGTGCATTACATCTCCACTTCAGATTACCAGGCGTTAGATTCTTATAAGAAGCACATGACCTAGATCGCACGTGCAGTTTACAGTAGGGTTCGGGCTCCTATGAGAATCTAACACCGCCACTTGTCAGACAAAAGGCAGAGCTCACTTGCCTGCCACTCACCTCTTGCTATTTGGCCCAGTTCCTAACCTGTACATCCTCCCCTCAATCCTCATTCTCAATTAAGAACCATCCTTCTGTGTCATTGAGAAAATTGAAGGAATGGAACAAAAACCTCCACAGAATCCCACCAATCCCCATACCCACATACCAGCCTCTACTCTGCCTTCCCCTCCATTACACAATTGAATCTCCATGCTCCTAAAGCCAGTCCCTCCACTAAGACAATAAACCAGGTGTGGTGGCAAGCGCCTGTGGTCCCAGTTACTAGGGAGGCTGATGAGGCTGCAGTGAACTAAGATTGCACTGTTGCACTCTCACCTGGGCAACACAGCAAGACTCAATCTCTAAAAAATAAAAATTAAAAAAGAAAAAACGAATCCCATCTTACCTAATCAATGTCATCACCATCACTCTAATAATCATCCTTGCTATTCTACATTACCAATATTTCCTTCTACTGGGTCATTCCCATAAGCCTACAAGCAGCTGTTATTTCTCTAATTCTAGAAGTTCTTCTCTTTGGCTCATTTCTCGGTTCTTTGGCCCATTCTCTGCTGTTTTGACAACAAAACTTCTGAAAAGTTTTCTACATTTTTGTCTCTGAGTCTCCTCCACTATGTGACAGCAAAATGCATACCATATGATAATCCTTTCTATGCACTTTTAAAACATATCAAACATGATATGTATGCTAAGACAATATATGTATATAGTAGAATCATAACAACACACACAAGATTATACATGTGGCGTATTTTAGGTCATCAGCCTCTCATGCTTTCATCCTCACCACTCTATCAAAACTACTCCTGTCAAGGCCAAAAATGAACTTCAAATTTGTTAAATCTAATGGTAGTCTAAATTCTCATCTTGGCTGAGTTGTCTAACTACTTCATTCACCTTTTTTTTTTTTTGCAGACCTGGGCTAGGTTCGAACCCGCCAGCCCTGGTATATGTGGCTGGCACCCTAGTCACTGAGCTACAGGTGCCGAGCCATGATTCACTTTTTTTTTTTTTGAGACAGAGTTTCACTATATTGCCCTCCGTAGAGTGCCCTGGCATCACAGCTCACAGCAACCTCAAACTCTTGGGCTTAAGTGATTGTCTTGCCTCAGCCTCCCAAGTAGCTGGGACTACAGGCGCCTGCCACAACACCTGAATTTTTTTTTTTTTTTTTTTTTTGCAGTTGGCATTGTTTAGCAGGCCCGGCTGGGTTTGGACCCACCAGCCTCTGTGTATGTGGCCAGCACCCTACCCACTGAGCTATGGGTGCCGCCAATTCACTTTTTTTTTTTTTTAAACACTTTACCTTCTTGGTTTTCCTCCTTCATTTCTGGTCCCTCTTTCCCTGTTTCCTTTGCTGGCTCCATCTCTTCTCTCATATCTCTTAACCTTACAGTGAGTGACTCAGGGCTTATTCCTTGGACTTCTCTTTGTTATCTATACTAATTTCCTTGATAATCTCATCCAGGATTCTGACTTTTGATATCATCATATGTGATGACAACACCCAAATCTATATCTCTAGCTTAGACCTCTTCCCTGAACTCTAGATTCTGATATCCATCAGTCTACTGCGTATCTCAACATGTCACAAACCAAACACTTTCCCTTCAAACCTGTTCAGCTCACCAGCTTTCCTATCTCAGTTGATAACTCCATCCTCAAGTTGCTCAGACCAAAAAACTCTAGAGTCATTCTGGACTTTTCTTTCTCTCAAACCCTGTGTCTAGTCCAGAGTCAGAGCATCCTTACCCATCTCCACTGCTACTCTCTGGTCTGAGCCACTATCATCTCATGCTTGGATTAGTCTTCTAAAGGCTTTCCCTAGTCTCATGTTTGCCTTTCTCAACATAATAACTAGGGTGAGCCTCTTAAGCCTATGCCAGATGTTAATCCTCTACTTAAATGCCTGCATCAAATGCTCATTTCATTTAGACTAAAGGTCTACATACTTCTAAAGGGTTCTGCAAGATCAGTGTCCCCCCCACACCTGATCATTACTGCTCTAATCTCATCTCCTGTCATCCTCCTCCAGTATCACTCATCTCCAGCCTTCCTGATGTCCTTTGTTGACCCTAGGAAAGGCCAATGATGTCCCCAGTTGAGGGTCTCTGCACTGGTTGTGCCCTCTGCCTTGTACACCTTTCCCCTGTGCAGTTCTAACTCTCTCAACTCTTTTGGTCAAAAGTCATGAAAGAGACCTACCCTGACCTCAGTGTTTACTAATGTAGCCCAAGTGCCTACAGTAGCTATTGACACATAGGAAGTGCTTGATAAATATTTGTTGAATGAATGAGTAAGGTGTTTCATGCTTCTATTCATAGAAGTGAAAACTAGAAAAAAGATTGATTCTGAATCCTATTTCATTGCAGCAAAAATATGCTACACTTTAATTTTAACAGTATATCAGAATTTATATTTTATGTTAAGATCATTAGGTATTAAAAATTATATTAATTATACAATTAACATGAGTTTTTTAAACTTAAGAGACTCAGTCAGAAGTTTTTTTAAATTTGTACAGAGAAATATGATAGACCGATCAATAAGAGACTTCCAAGCCTAAAATATTATATTAAAATGCTCAAGAAAATATTAGATAAGGAGAAAAAGAGTGATGTAAAATTTGTTTTAAAGAAAAACTTGTTCATGTATTTTTTAAATGGATGATAGTTGTTGCATTATGATATTTAAGTTTCCTTGGATACATTTAAAGAATGATGTAACAATCTTATTTTAAGATGCCAATACTTATGCCAGAAATAACAAACCTTGCCATTATTTAAACTTATGATGAAACATATTGGATATGACCTTTAAAAGTATAAAAAGGAAGTTCTTTAAATTCTTTTAGGAGGAAAGCAAGCAAGAAAATTTGAAGACCATAATCCCAAAGCACTCAAAGGGACCCTGAAAGTTTTTCTTATGTTTTCTTTAATGGTTTCACCCTGTGAATAAGAGCTTTCCAAGTATAAGGAGAATCTAAAACAGCGGTTCTCAACCTGTGGGTCTCAACCCCTTTGTAACAATTAAAATACATCCTGCATATCAGATATTTACATTACAATTCATAATAGTAGCAAAATTACAGTTATAAAGTAACAACAAAAATAATTTTATGATTGGGAGTCACCACAATATGAGGAACTGTATGAAAGGGCCACAGCATTAGGAGACATTAGAAAGGTTGAGAACCACTGAATTCTAGAACTTTAAGCTTTTCATCCCATGGGGTAGAGATAGAGCACTCTCACCTCCAGCATCACCCACTGTGGAAAGAACCTAGAAATTGACAGATCCAGGCACAAATTAATGTCAACCTAATTTGAGGGGAAGGGAAGTGTCTCTATATTGCCCAGGTTGGACTCAAACCTGGACACTTGCCTGGCTCAAGTGATCCTCCTGCCTCACGCTCCAGAGTAGCTGGGAGATGGATGCCATTGTAACCCAATGTTTTTAAAAAATAATCCAAGGCAGGGTTGGGTGTGGTGGCTCACGCCTGTAATCCTAGCACTTGGGAGGCAGAGGCAGGTGGGTTGCTTGAGCTTCCAGGTTCGAGACTAGCCTGAGCCAGAGTGAGACCTTGTCTCTAGGGCATTGTGGCAGACACCTGTAGCCCCAGCTACTTGAGAAGCTGAGACAAGAGAATCACTTAAGCCCAGGAGTTTGAGATTGCTGTAAGCTATGATTCCACAGCACTCTACCAAGGGTGACAAAATGAGACTCTGTCTCAAAAAAATAGTAATAATAATCCAAGGTGACTGGGCAAGGTAGCTCACATCTGTAATCCTTGCACTTTGGGAGGCCTAGGAAAGACGATCACTTAAGGCCAGAAGTTTTAGACCAGCATAGACAACATAGTGAGAACCCTATATCTATAAAAAATTCAAAAATTAGCCAGGCATAGTGGTATATACCTGTAGATCCAACTACTTGGGCAGTTGAGGCAGGAGGATCACTTGAGCACAGGTATTTAAGGTTGTGATCATGCCACTGTACTCCAGCCTGGGTGACAGAGTGAGAATCTATCTCTGAAAAATAATAATAATAATAATCAAGATGTTCCTGAAAATTACTTAACATTGATTACCTAAACACTGCAAGTGTTTCCCACATTCCTAAAAGCAATACTATATATTCTCTCATTTCCTTTGCCTTAAAGTATAGAAAGTTATGTTTAAGGATGAATTTGACATGCATTTGACTATCAAGTGTGTTGTTCCTTCAGCTTTAAAGGAGGCCAAGAACTTGATGAGGAAGAGACAAGATGGGTGGAGCTAGTGCTCCATTTTTATCTTTATTATTTTCTAAAAAGCTCTAATAGCTGCTATCCAAGCCAAATCCAGCAAGGGCCACAAGGGCAGCTGTGGACAGAATCCCAAGGTGGGGAAAGGGGCGGAGCAGGAAGGAAGGAATTAGGTGGGAGGGGAGGGAAAATTTCAGCCCACCTTTGTCTGGCAGTGCTCCTCCAAATACTCACAGAGGCGGGGAGCTGCTGCCAGTGAAGCACAGGAGCAGCACAGCACCCTTGGCTGCCCGGCTCCCTTCACTCACGTAATAGCCATTTTCTTCAATACCTCCCAGGTGCCAAGTACTGAGGCATTCAGAGATAAGTCTACTACAGCACTTGCCCTTGAGAAGTTCCCAGTCTAGTGGGGAGAGAATAAAATGTAAAGAGACAATTCTGATGATGTATGAGTGGAGTACTGCGAGAGAAAAGAGAAGGTGCACCCAGATCTTGCCTGAGGGAGTTTAGGAGGTTTTGTGCAGAAAATGACATTTGAGCTGGATCGTGAGGTACCGTAGGAATTGATCAGCAGAAAAGGATTGAGTGGGGACTTTCAAGGCAGAAGGAACAGCGTGGAGATATGAAAGTGCTTGGTGTGCTTGTAGAATGGTTAGAAAAAAAATCAGTGTATAACTATAGATATATTTGCCCATGTATAAAACAAAATGAAAATGAAAACATAACGTCATTTGTAAAAGATTAAACATTGCAGCATGATTTGCCATAGAAAATGGTTGGAAACAACTCAAATGTTTATCAAAAGGGGAACTGGTTAAATAAATTAGGACACATCCATACCAGAGACTACCACATAACTGTAAACTAGAGTAAAAATGTTCACTATACTGGGCAGCGCCTGTCGCTCAGTGGGTGGAGCGCCAGCCACGTACACCAAGGCAGGCGGGTTCAAGCCCGGCCCAGGCCTGCCAAACAACAACGACAACTGCAACAACAATAAAAAAAAAATAACCGGGCATTGTGGCAGGTGCCAATAATCCCAGCTACTTGGGTGGCTGAAGCAAGAGAATCACTTAAGCCCAAGAGTTTGAGATTGCTATGAGCTGTGACGCCACCACACTCTACCGAGGGCAACAACTTGAGATTCTTGTCTCAAAAAAAAAAAAAAAAAGTTCACTATGCTGATATGGGAAGATCTCAAAGTTTTACTGCCAAATGAAAAGTCAAGTCCAAAACAACAAAAGGTATGCTAATTTGTGTGTTAAACAGGAGGAGAAATGATATATTTTATAACAATGATTGCATGGGGTGAGGTAGGAACCTAGACCAATAGGGGTTAGGATGGGAGAAAATGTTTCATTGAAAAATTTCTTTTATCTTTAAGCTATGTAAATGTATTAGCTATTAAAAAAATTAAATTGGAACATGATTGAAACTTGAAATTCTTATTCCTCTCCTTGAAGACTCAGGGATCCTCTAGGAATGGTCCCCTTCTGTCTGTCAGAATCAGCCACCCTTTCTTTATGCCCTGAACCTAGGCTGTGAGTTCACTGAAGACAGAGGTTCTTCCTCCCCACCTTCTCTGAGTGCCTGACACTGGGCCTGCACACAGCAAGGGGCAGAGAATGTTTGCTGAATGGAGGGGAGAGGCAGAGTATGAAGCTGGGAAAACAGATTTGGGACCAGATCAGGAAGAAAGACATGCTGAGGAATGAACTCCACTCAGGACCAGATATGTTTGGACTTCTTGTTTTCTTCTTTTTTTTTTTTTTTTTTTTTTTACATTTTTATTGAGGTCTAACTTCTATATTACAAACATTTTTTCAGGGGACAGTTTGAAACATTTGGATATGTTCAACACGCAGTCACCACTACAGTCAAGTTTTAGAACATTTTCCTCCCTCCAAAAAGTCCTCTCTGGCTCTTTGAAGTCAGCGTCACTCCCACACTCCTGGCCCCAGGCAACCACTGCCAGGCTTCCTGTTGCTAAGGTTTTAATTTTTCTAGAATTTCACATAAGTTGAATCTTACCATATAGTCTTCAGCATCTAGGTTCTTTCACTCAACATGTTGTTTTCAAGATCCAAAATGTTATTGTAATAACATTCCTTTTATTACTTGGTAGTATTCCATTTGTGTATGTGCAAACCCACAGAAACAGAGGTTGATTAGTAGGTTAGTGGTTGCCAGCGAATGGATGAAGGGGGAATTGGGAGATCGTCACCTTTCTTGAGGTGAAGGAAGTGTTCTGGAATTAAACAGTACTGAGAGTTGTACAATACTGTGAATAGAACGAGACACTGAATTGTACACTTGAAAATGGTTAAAATGGAAAAATTTATGTAAATTTTGTAAATTTTTGTAAAATTATGTAAATTTTATCTTTTAGGTAAGCATCACAGCATGGTTGCTAAGCAATCTTTGGAGGCAAGCTGACTTGGTTCAAGTGTCCATTTCACTCCTAACTAGCAATGAGACCTCAGACAAATGATTCTAAGTCTCAGTTTCTTCATCTGTGAAGTGGGGATAAAAATTTAGCCCATCTCACAGAGTTGTAGCAAAGACTCAATGATATAATACACGTGAAGCCCTTAGCATGGTACTGACAAGTGCCTAGTTAAGTGTTAGCTTTTTGTTTAAACCACTTACAGCTACCATATTTCAAGGTCATTGCATGTCTTAATCTATTTGATTTAACATGAAGCAGGGAGTAGTCTCAATCTACAGGTAGTGACCCATCAAGAAATTTATCCGCATATAAGTAACTTGTCCCCATACTGAAGGACATTCTATAAAATAACTGATCTTTTTTTTTTTTTAAATGTCAATGTCATAAAAGACAAAGGCTCGAGAAACTATTGCAGACTAAAGGAGGCTAAATAGGACAATTAAATGCCATGCATTATCCTGAATTGAGTCTAAGGGATGGAAAATAGACTATAGATTTGATACTAGTATTGAATCAGTGTTAGATTTCTGGATTTTGACAACTGCAGCATACAGGGCTAGGACTAGGGGGAAGCAGAAAAGGTTCATGTGGTGCATAATTAAAGAAAGGCCACTGGAGGGGTCACTGACTCTTAGGCCTTGCTTGCCTCCTTCTGGTTCTGGCACTGAAAATGTGGTTACCGTATATACTCGAGTATATAGGTATGTACGAAAATGTCCTCTTTCCTAGAAAGTACACACTGAGGTAGTAAAGATAAAGGAAAAATTAAAAAATTAGCCAAGCATGGTGGTGTATGCCTGCAGTCCCAGGAGGATTGCTTGAGCCCAGGAATTTGAGGTTACAGTGAGCTATGATCAGGCCTCTACACTCCTACACTCCAGCCTGGGCAACACAACAAGACCCCATCTCAAAAAAAAAAAACAACAAAAAAAATGCATACCAACATACGCAATTAATTAATTCACCAATAGTCCAGCAATAATAATAATAATATGTAGATAGAAACAACCTTAAAGCATGTGTTGCAAAAGGTTAACAACTGAAGAAGCTAGGTAAAGAATATACAGAAATGTATACTATTTATACTGTTCTTGCAAGTCTTCTGTAAGTTTAATATTTTTTTACATTGTAAGTCACTTGTCCATGTGATGAAGTTTCACAAGCAGCAGAGCTGGAATCTGGAATTTGAACTCTGCACACAGTGTGTGTATCCCACAACTGAAACAGCAATAGCCTAAAGCCAGGGCCTGGGTGGCCCCCTGCCCAGGTGCTTTGAAGCAGTGTTTCTCCAACTTCAGGCACACAAATCACTTGGAGATCTTGTTAATAGCAGATTCTGATTCGGCAGATCTGAAGTCAAGCTGGAGAGTCTACTTTTCTAACAAGCTTCCAAGTGGGACTGATACTGCCCTTCATCCTAGGACCCAAACCAGTGGGGCCTAAAATTCAAAGTATATTGGGGAGGGAAACGTTAGGTGCCTCAACCATTCCCCCACCTCCCTTCCCAGAACAAAAGGCCTGCCTCACCCCACCCCACCCCACCCCCAAGAATTTTGCTAGAAAGACTGTAGCCCACCAAAGCCTTCCAGCAACCTGTGGAATCTCCATCCCCCTACGCCCACTATAAAAACCCGTTTTTGCCCAGACGGGTTTCAGTCCCCTTTCATTAAACTTGGGCTGAACCTATCCTGGTTTCGTCTCTGGGTACACCTGCAGAAGTCCTTTCAGGGAAAAAGGGAAAGAAACACTAAATGATTTAGGAGACAGTTCACAGTTATGATTCTATCTATTTAAAATGTTTTTCAATGATAAGTTGAGCCTTCTTTTTTCAAACATCCTTTCATTCCATAAACATGTAGAGTAAGTCTACTGGGTGCCATACTTAATTCAGAATTGAACAGTGAAGAACATTAACAGAAACAGTTATAATTTACCCAGTCTTTCCCTTCCCCCAGGAAACTCCAAATCAGCTTTTAAATCACAGTTTTTAGTCCAACAAATGAACTTGGCACCCAACAGCCACTCTTAATATCACAGGCACAAGAGAGAATAGCGTAAGCAGGGAGTGCTGGAAATGACAGGTTCATCAAAAGCAAAAGAAACATTTTTTAAAAAGTTGCCATTTGTGCTAAGATCATTTTAGTGAAAAAAGGATCTTCTAATGAATTTTTTTTGCTTTTTTTTAATTTTTAGCTTTCAAAAACAAATCTTTTTCATATTTTAAAACTGTTTTTCTTGAGAGACAACCTTGAGGAAAATAATTAATGCTAACTGGGTCCAAAATCACAGCTACTGTTTGTTGTTGTTTTAAAGCTTCAGAAATAATCAAGTGACACCTTTTTGAGGTGGGAATTGGGCCCAACAGACAGGTATTAAAGAGAAAAGGTGCTGTGAGCACTCTTGCAGCCTCAGACCTCACATCTCTTCAGAGTAGAGCAGGTAGATGGTTCCAGGATTCAGCTTCTCTTCCAAAAAATGATGACCTGCAGACCCCTCACAATGCTGAGGCGCCCAGAACAATTACCCCTCTGGGCATCTTCTGTCCCTTTCTCCCAGGGCTGCTGCCTCTCTGCTTTTGCTTCTTCCCCTTTCCTTTCCCTGGCTGACTTTCACTTCCCTGGCATTTCTGACAAGCTTCACCCAGCTGCCACCCTGGAACTGCCTGCCCACTTCCTTCCCTCTGTACTGCCATGCATGCTACTCCTAAGAGGCGCTGGGGCCACTGGGATCTTCTCTGGGGCTTGGGAAGCCAGGTATCCGCATCTTTAATCAAAAAGGAAATAAGAACATGACAAACCTCTTTTCAGGGAGGCTGGTTCCCAAGTCCCCTCCTACTTGGTGCAACAACAGCACCCTTCCTCTTTAAGAAAGATGCCATGGCTCAAAAGCTCCTGGCAGGCCTGGTGCCTTCTCCAGCACACAGATCATTGAACTGCCAAGTTGGTCCAAACTTGCCTGAGGCTACACTGCTTAGTTAGAATGCAGATCCTGACTCAGGTCCTAAGCCCAGTCCACAAAGGCTCCTTGGAAAATGTTCTTTGTTGGAGGGTTTGACACAAAGGCCGAGGAATGTGGTTTAGGCAGTCCTACCCTCCAGCTGGCCCTCCAGCCTCACAGCTTTCCCAGTAGAACATTGGAACTGGCTTCTTCAGCCACCACGGCTTTGTGCCACAGTGACCAATCACAGGCCCAGGCCCAGAGTCTGCCTTTCCTTCCTCCTCCATCTTCACAAATCTTGCTCATCCATGAGACCCAGCTCTCCTCCTACTGATAACGCCACCTCCACTGATCTTATCCAAACATCACTGGCACCCCAGTGATGCCAGTGATGCTGTGCTGTTCCAGGTGTTTATATCCTGCTTCATTATGAGACAGTGGCAGAGAGGCTAAGATTATGGGTGAGTTTTCAAGGCAATGGACAAGAATCCAAATCCTGGTTCTATCTCGGTGTGCTCCTAAGCAACTTACTTAACCCATATCAGCTTCAGTCACATTATCTGCAAAAGTAGAGATCTTAATGTTTGCTTAAATTATTTTCTTGGATGGGCACAGTGGCTCATCCCTGTAATCCTAGCGCTTTGAGAGGCTGAGGTGGGAGGCTCACTAGAGGTCAGGAGTTCGAGGCCAGCGTAGGCTACATAGCAAGATCTGGTCTCTACAAAAACTAGAAAAATTAGCCAGGCATGGCTGTGTGTACCTGTAATACCAGTTACTCGAGAGGTTGAGGTGGGAGGATTGTTTGAGTCCAGGCACTGGCAGTTGCAGTGAGCTTTGATGGTGCCACTGCACTGGAGCGTGAGTGACAAGATCAAGACTCTCTCTAAAAAAAAAAAAGAAAACTTATATGAACTATACTCATGCTAATAGATTTGAAAATCTAGATAAAAGGGATACATAGCTGGAATAAAATATCTAAAGACACAAGGAAAAACAAATTTTGAATAGGATAATTAAATAATTTGAAATCATCTTCCACCCCATCAGATATAAACATATGTACACATTTGCTTATATTAAAAAACAATGGGAGAGGCTTGGCGCCCATAGCACAGTGGTTATGGCACCAGCCACATACAATAAGGTGGGTTTGTACCCCACCTGGGCCAGCTAAAACAACAATGATACCTTTGACAACAACAAAAATAGCTGGGCATTATGGCGGGCAACTGTAGTCCCAGCCACTTGGGAGGCTGAGGCAAAAGAATTGCTTAAGCCCAAGAGTTGGAGGTTGCTGCGAACTGTGATGCCACAGCACTCTACCCAGGGTGACAGCTTGCCTCAAAATAAATAAATAAATACATAAAATGGGAGAATAAACTAAAAAATTTTAAAGACTAAAGAGGAAAGGAATAAGGAGAGTGGAGCTAGAATTCTGTGAATATACCTTGTTTTGTAGATTTTACTTTATAACTGTGTGAATATTTTACATATTGATAAAACTGATCAATTAAAAGCAATCCCTAAAAAGGGATTAAAACTTAAATTAAAAAGCAATCCTGAAAAAAGAAAAGTAAAATGAAACAAGTGAGCCTAACTCCATGTAGGGTTGGTAGGACATAGACAGGAGCTAATCCAAGCAACTTTAAAGTGAATAACAACTTGATTCTGCATCTCTACCGGGACATACCTTAAGGACAAAAGGACTACAAACACACACACACACACACACACACACACACACACACACACACACAGCAAAAGGGCAAGAGCGTACCAGCTCAGCTTTCTCTTCCTCTTAAAAAACCATCAGTCTCGGCGGCACCTGTAGCGCAGTGGTTAGTGTACTGGCCACATACACCCAGGCTGGCGGGTTCAAACCCCGCCTACGCCAGCTAAACAGCAATGACAACTGCAACAAAAAAATAGCTGGGCATTGTGGTGGGTGCCTGTAGTCCCAGGTACTTGGGAAACTGAGGCAAGAGAATTGCTCAAGCCCAAGAGTTTGAGGTTGCTGTGAACTGTGACGCCATGGCACTCCACCCAGGGCAACGTAGTGAGACTCTGTCTCAAAAAATAAAACCCATCAGTCCTATCAGGGGAGCTCTGCCCTAATGTCATATCTAAAACAAATTACCTCCCAAAGGCCTAACCTCCAAATACTATCAACATTAGATTTGTGGGGTTAAGTTTTCAACACCTAAAATTGGGGAGACATGTTCAAACCATACCGTATGGCAAGATGGGGTCTGTAGCTGTGTTTAAGGCTCTTGAGATAGGAAGATTATCCTGGGTTGTCCAGGTGGGCCAGATACAATCACAGTGCTCCTTCTAAAAGGAACACAGAAGGAGTCACAGTCAGAGAAGGTGATGTGATTCTAGAAGCAGTGGTCGGACTAATGTACTTCAAAGATGGAGAAGGGGCCACGGTGCATATAGAGGAAGCCACTAGAAGTTGAAAAGGGCAAATGGAATCTCCCCTGAAAGCCTCCAGAAGAAACCAGCTCCTGTCAACACCTGTCTTTAGCCAGTGAAACTGATTTCGGGCTTCTGACTTCCAGAACTATAACATAATGAATTCGTGTTGTTTCAAGCCAATAAGTTTGCAGTAATTTGTTATAGTATCAATAGGACATTAATACACCAGGAATACTTGGTGACTATTCAAATTATCATTCTTCTCCCCTATAAATTATTATTATTATTATTATTTTTTGAGACAGAATCTTTGCTACCCTGGGTAGAGTGCCATCATGTCATAACAACCTCAAACTCTTGGACTTGAGCAATCCTCTTACCTCAGCTTCCCAAGTAATTAAGACTATAAGCACCTGCCACAGTGCCCAGCTAGTTTTTCCATTTTTAATAGAGACAGTGTCTTGCTCTTACTCAGGCTGGTCTCAACCTCCTGAGCTCAAGAAATCCACACACCTCAGCCTCTCAGAGTGCTAGGATTATAGGCATGAGCCACCGTTCCTGCCTTTTTCTATAAATTTTGATTCCATAAGTTTGAGTTGGGAGCCCAAGAATCTGCTTTTTAACAAGCATCCAAGTGACATTTATCTTCAGGTAAATTTTGAGAACTGTTGCTGTATGGATTATAATAGCTCAACCAAATTTCTCAACACCACTTTTCAGGTAACAGACTCCATTTCCTTGGGGTACAGGTGTGGGGACATAACCAAGGATTGGCCAGTCTTGGCACTCCATTGCCTTAGAGCTGGAAACTGGGTCCACACTGGCCAGTCACAATCCCTCTCTGGGATTTTATATATGGAAGCCACAAGGAAAAGTGCTTTATCATTGTGCTGGGATTTGGTTTAAGATTCAACAGGGCCATCCCAGAATGGAGCATCAGCCGCCATGCTGGCAGCCACCTGCTCTGACTGGATTTTGGAAGCTCATCTGCACCAAGAAAGAGGATAATAAACAGGCAAGTGGAGTTGAAAGTTAGAATACTGAGGGACGCCCTGATATCCTTTTTGCGTCTGGATACAGTTACATCTGATGCTGCTACCATCCCTGTCCTTTGCACCTATGAGAATAAATGAATTCTGTGATATTTCAAGCTCACTGGATTCGTTTTCAGTCTCTTGAAAGGGCTCCTAACTACTATATTGGGTGCTACTTGGAATGCCTGGGGAATGGATCCCACACGTTGTCTGCCTTTCTCTTCATCCATTTCTTTGTCCCACATTGACTGCTTCATGCCTGTCTATGCAGGTTTACACTAGACTGATCAGAATTTATAAACGAATTGCATGGAGCTTGCAGTCACTCTGTCTCTACCACTCACACTAACTCCATCCAGTATAAACACTTTCTCCCTCACCACGTAGTTCCCAGTATCTGCTGTTCAGGTGATTCTCCTCCCCCTTCTAGTTCCTGCTCTGTCCCATCTACTCAGTGATGAGAAATTCTGAAGTGAGGCTCTCTTCCAATGGAAACTAACTGGGCAAATTTCCTATGATTGCTTTTGTTCAAAGCACTGTCCACAAAATGACCCTGCAGCTATATTATATTGGGTTTTACAAGCATCTTGAGCTTAAGCTGAGGAGCAAGGGGGGTTGAGTGTTGACTAGAAGATTTTCCCCCTATTATTCAAGGTACTTCACTGAGTAGTCTTTCCTAACTTTCAGTTCCAAAGTTTCTCATCTCAAGCAGATGCAACTAAACACTGTCATCTGTGACATTTGCCTAGTAGAAATCCCCATTGCCAGGGGGATGGGTCTATAATGCTTACAAATTAGGTTGACCATAGAAGACCTAGACTCTGCTGAAGGCTCACAACAGACCACCACTGGCAAGTAGAGTTGGGCTGTAAATCTTGGCAGAAGAAAATGGGAATTCATAACACATCTCCCTACCAGTAATGGAGAAAGAGTACTGGGCCAGCAATCAGGAACCTGAGCATGATCTTGACTCTGCCATTTACTACCATTTAGTAAACTTAGGTAAGTCAGCTAGCACCTCTTGGTTCTAATTTCTGCATCTGTAAAGTGGAATTCATGATATTCCCATGCCTGCTTATTTCATGGGTTGTAAGAATTAAACAAAGTATATACATGTAAGATATTATTATGTACTATACAAATGTAATTATAAATGTGATAATTATGATCCCCTAGTCCTAGACATCTTTATTTGAACCTGGGACTGTTGGATTGTTACTATCTACTTACCAAGACAGACAAAAGTGAATTGCTTCTCATAAACCAGTTTATTTAGTACCCATGGGTTAGGAATTATGCAAGCCCATGTGTAGTATAGTATCAAATTCAGAACATTACTTAGAATACTACTATATGCAAATGGTTGAGGATTCAAAGTATGAAGGCACATAATGTAAATAGATGCTATAAATTTTTGCAAAACATGCCTAAAAGTAGTTTTCAGCAGATGCTTCCAAACTCTCTCTGGATTACAGCTTTCAAACAAAACAAAAATCCCAAAGGATTTGGACCAGAGATCTTTAAAACCTCCTCCACCCCCATAACTGTCTTTATTTAGTGCTAAATTTAAAGCAGATGGAGAAATCAGCAAGCAAGACAATGCCTACATCTGCTAATAGATTGATACTGCTGAGCCAAGCAAGCAGAAAAATCTTACGTGGTCTGTCCATGTTAGTAGAGCTATAAATAATGCAAAGGCCCTGCTTTTGAAGAATTTATAATTTATGTAATTTAGACATAATATTGTTTGCTAACTTTTATTGAGGACTTACTATATGCTGGGCACTATTATAAGTGCTTGTACTCAAACTGACTCATTTACTCTTCCCAACAACCCCGTAAAATAGGTACTGTTATATTATCAGTTTGTAGAGGCAGATAGTAAGTCTCACAGAGATTGAGTGATTTTGTCCAAGAACACATGATTAGTCACAAAGTTGAAATTCCAAAGCCCACACTCCTAACCATCATCCTAAACTGCTCCTCTAGAAAGACAGAGGTAGGAACAGAATGTCCCATGACTTCATTTTATACTTACTACATACTCTTTATTATTTTAGATGTGCAACCCACCCTGGTTAGAATGTTCTACAGGTCTACATTATGGCACTGAGAGTGAGCCTTGCACATAGTAGGTGCCCAGTTCATATGTTGATTTGATCATGGACAGTATTATTTTGAACAGTTAGTTTCCTTTGAACATAAAATCATCACAAGAACTTAAAGAAACTGATCAATGGCATGAGAGATGTATTAGGCCTCTGAATACCAGTGAGTCCCATAGCATCACATGTGTTCATACTACATTGTAACTTCCATATTCCCTCCTGGTCTCTTCCTGGAAGCTGGAAGCTTCTCCAAGACAAAGATAGTGTCCAGGTCATCACTGTGTCCTCAGTGCCAGCCCAGCGCCTGGTGCATCATATGGTGAGGAGTTTTAATTGGGAATAACAGGAACTCAACTGGCATTTGATAAAGCAAAAAGGGAAATGTTGGAAGGATGCTGAGGAGGATGCATGGGTTGCAGAACAAGCAAGAGCAAGAACTCAGGAAACAGGATCTCTGGACACTGGATCCAGGCTCCATGCCGCTGGAACTCCTTTCCTTCCATTCATTTCTTTCTCTGCCTGGGAAAAACACATTCCCCAAACCCCTTAATTTTCCGCTTCAGTGATATGACACAACATGTCAAGGAATACTTTGTCTCCCCATTCCAGTGATCATGATCTTAAGGAAGTCATAGGACATCAGTTCACCTCTGCCCACATCTCTGCACAGTCTGATTGACCTGGAGCTCTCTGATTGACCATGCCCAGGACTTATCCCTGGGTCCTGGGAGTCATCTACTAAGCAGAAGGGGAGTATGGGATTAGGGAAAGGTGGAACCACACCAGGTAGCCAAAACCAAAAGCCACCAGAGACCCAGTAGGTCCTTAATAATGATGATTAAAGGGCTGGTGCCGTGGTTCACACCTGTAATCTTAGCAATCTGGGAAGCTGAGGCAGGAGGATCCATTGAGCTCAGGAGTTCAAGACTAGCCTGAGTAAGAGTGATACCCCATCTCTACTAAAACTAATAGCTGAGCATTGTGGTGGGCACCTGTAGTTCCAGCTTCTTGGGAGACTGAGGCAGGAGGATTGCTTGAATCCAGGATTCTGGGATTGCTGTGAGCTATGACACCACAGCACTTTACCTGGGGCAACAGAGTGAAACTCTGCCCCCCCCCCAAAAAAAAATGATGATTGAGAATATGAGCTTGGGATGTGCAATGAATAAGTTCCTTCAAAAACTGATTCCATATTGGAAAATAATTGTCCATCAATTCATATTCATTCATTCAACCAATTGTTTTGACTATCTATTTAAGGCCAGACCTTGTTCTTGGTGCTGAGTATACTTATCAGAAACAAGGCAGAGTCTGTTCTCCTGAATTTCCCATTCTAAAGAGGGAGACTGATAATCAATAAACAAATGTGTAAATACATAACATGTCAGCTGGTGGTAAGGATTAAGGAGGCGATTGAAACTGAGTAAAGAGAATAGGAAGTGCAGGATAGGGGTGCCACTTTTTATACAGAGGACAGACCAGGCTGTTCTGATGTGGCGACATTTGAGCAGAGACCCATGGAGATGAAAGGTGAGCTCTGTGGATCGTTGGGGAATGGAATGCTCCAGCAAAGGAAGGAGCAAGTGGAAAAGCCATAAGGTGGGTTGCCTGCTTGATGTAAGCAAGAGGAAGGAGGCAGAGGGATTAGGGAAGTCATAGGCAGGGAGGTATGAGCTCACTGGGGTTGCTAGGGTATGGAGTTGTGGAGAGTTCTAGATGGGGTGAGGTGCCAGGCTGCAATCTGGAATTATTTCTATGTAAGTATGTCTGATAAATCGCCTTAAGAGATATCAGAAGAAAGGGATGTGAATTTCCAAAATTCCAGTAAATGGTTGTGATTTATTTTCTCATTCTAAATTAATGTTCAATTCTGTACTGAATTTTTGTACTCTTAATACAAAATTTGTACTCTTTTTCTTAGCAAGGACCCACATCCGTCTCCCCATCCCCACCTTTCTCCATGGTGTGAGCTTCAGGTTTGGCAAAATCTAGATTTGACCCTGAATCTGACAGATTGGGAGGTGGGCTAATCACATAGGAACTAGGGGAGAGCTTGGTCTTGCATGAGATGTGGTATTACTGGAGGGTTCTGTGCACAGCAGTGTCACAGTTGGAATTATATATTTAAAGGACCACTTTGACTGGCCTTGAAACAGACTGTCCCAGGGGTCCTCAAACTGCAGCCCACAGGCCACATGAGGCAGTGTGATTGTATTTGTTCCCGTTTTATTTTTTTTACTTCAAAATAAGATATGTGCAGTGTGCATAGGAATTTGTTCATGGTTTGTTTGTTTTTTTAACTATAGTCTGGCCCTCCAATGGTCTGCGGGACAGTGAACTGGCCCCCTGTTTAAAAAGTTTAAGGACCCCCAAAGCAACACTCTCCAGTTGAAATACAATGGGAGCCACATATGTAATTTTAGGTTTTCTAGTAACCATATTAAACACTACAAAAAGAGAAAGATGGAATTAATATTAATAATGTATTTTATTTGACCTATGTCTAAAATATTATTTCAACAGATAATTGATGTTAAAAAATGACTAAACTGACTATAGTGGCTCACGCTTGTAATCCCAGCACTCTGGGAGGCCGAGGCCAGTGGATTGCTTGAGGTCAGGAGTTCAAGACCAGCCTGAGCAAGAGCAAAACCCCATCTCTAAAAAATAGCTGGGTGTTGTGGTGGGCACCTGTAGTCTCAGCTACTTGGGAGGCTGAGGCAAGAGAATCACTTGAGCCTAAGAGTTTGAGGTTGCTGTGAGCTATGACGCCATGGCACTCTACCAAGGGTGACAGAGTGAGATTCTGTCTCAAATAAATAAATAAATAAATAAATAAAATAATAAATAGAGTAAATAAATAAAAACTTTTATCTTTTATTACTCCTTTTTTCTTTAGCTTTTCATTTTACTTCTCATTACTAGTAATATTCTTATGCTTGAACATCCTTTTTTTGATCACCCAATCATATTCCTCTGTAAGAAAAATACTGTATATATATATATATCTCACACACACAGTATTTTTTTAGAGATGGGATCTTGCTATGTTGCCCAGGCTGGAGTACAGGTATTACTCAGAGGAGATCATCTTGGGCTCAACTGATCCTCTTGCCTCCGCCTTCCAAGTAACTGTGACTATAGGCATGTGCCATTGTGGAGCTAAATTTTTTTTTAATCTTTTGCGACTGCAAGGGTCAAGGAATAACTCTGAATTCTTCTGAATTGACCTATCATTAAAATTATAATTAATCATCATTGATCAAAATAACCTAATTACAAATTATAAATATACAAAATTAAATTTTAGTGGAAATGTATTTTTAAATAAGATAGATGAGTCTAACTAATATTTTAAAATTAGTTCTATATCCATTGATAAATATTACTGCTAAAACAAAATAGGTTCAACATCTACACTATCTCTATTTTTCATTTTTACACATGTGAGCACTGAGAATCTTGTTTTATGAATAAGTAGATGGGGATGAAAATCATTTTCTTTTTTTTATTAAATCATAACTTTGTACATAGATGCATTTATGGGGTTCAGGGTATTGCTTCGATATACAATGTGAAATGCTTACATTGAACTAAGTAACACATCCATCACAATTATACTCATTTTTTTGTTTTTTAATTTTAAAAGTATATTTTATGTAATACCTATATACTCGAGTATAAGCCGAGTTTTTCCGGCACAAAATTTGTGCCGAGTTCGGGTTTTTCGGCACAAATTTTGTGCTCAAAAAACTCGGCTTATACTCAAGTATATACGTATATCCAAAATATTATCATTTCAACATGTCAACAATATATACTCATTTCTTAATAGTTTTGAAATGTACCATTACATCATGCACATTAGGTGAGGTCCCCCCTGAATACCCTCCTTCCTCTCATAGAAAATCATTTTCTAATAATAGTACTACTCAATTTTTTTAACTATGCCTAAACATTACACAGTGATTATATTGGTTTGCAATAGCTGCGCAACAAATTACTACACAACTAGCTCTTAAAACAACACCCATTTATTATCTAACCATTCTGTAGACCAGAAGTCAGGGAGGAGGGTTAAGGGAATGGGGAGGATTGACTGAGTTTTCTGCTTAGTCTCACGAGTCCAAAATTAAGGTATTAGATGGGCTGGGCTCTTACCTTGTTGGCAAAATTAAGTTCCTAGCAGTGGTAGGCCTAAAATCCCTCTTTGCTAGATAGTCACTGGCTGGATACCACTCTCTCTAAGGTCCTTGAATGTGCTCCCCTCAATCTTCAAAGCTAGCAGTAAATGGTCAAATTTTTCTCATGCTTCAAATCTGACATTCTCTTCTACCACCAGCTAAAGAAAATTCTCTGCTGTTAAAGGGCTCCCCTCATTGAGAAAGGCCCGCCTGGATATTTAAGGTCAACTAACTTAGTACTTTAATTATATCTGCAAAATCCATTCACAGGGATGCCTAGATTAGAGCTTGGTTGAATAACCAGGAGATAAGAATCTCTAGAATTCTGCCTAAAATTTTTCATCAATAATGTTCTTTAGGTTGGGCACAGTAGCTCACACCTATAATCCTAGCACTCTGGGAGGCCAAGGCAGGTGGATTCCCTGAGCTCATGAGTTCAAGACCAGCCTGAGTCAGAGTGAGACCTTGTCTCTAAAAATAGCTGAGCGCCTGTAGTCCCAGCTACTTTGGAGTCTGAGACCAGAGAATCACTTGAGCCCAAGAGTTTGAGGTTGCTGTGAGCTGTGATGCCGCAGCACTCTACTGGGGGCAAAAAAGTGAGACTCAGTCTCAAAAAACAAAAGTTCTTAATCCTAGCACCCTGGGAGACAGAGGCACGTGGATTGCTTAAGTTCAGGAGTTCAAGACCATTCTGAACAAGAGTGAGACTGCGTCTCTAAATACAGCTGGGCACTGTGGCAGGCACCTGTAGGCTGCCCTACCTCAGAGGCTGAGGCAAGAGGATTGCTTGAACCCAGGAGTTTTAGGTTGCTATGAGCTATGATGCCACGATACTCTATTCAGGGTGGCAAAGTGAGACCCTGTTTCAAAAAAAAAAAAAGTTCGTAAGTGAACTTTCCATTGATACATAACTTAAATACACAAAGGTACCCAAATCACATTTGAATAGCTTAATGAACTTTCACACAGTAAACACATCCATATAACCCCCACCTAGAACAAGACTTTTTAAAAGGTCTTTATAAATTCTTGTGGTAATCTGCCTCTTTCTTATTTATTTATTTATTTATTTATTTATTTATTTAGAGACGGAGTCTCACTTTATTGCCCTCAGTAGAGTGCTGTCTGCGTCACAGCTCACAGCAACCTCCAACTTCTGGGCTTAGGTGATTCTCTTGCCTCAGCCTCCCAAGTAGCTGGGACTACAGGCGCCCACCACAATGCTCAGCTATTTTTTGTTGCAGTTTGGCAGGGACTGGATTCGAACCAACCACCCTCAGTATATGGGACTGGTGCCCTACCCACTGAGCCACAGGTCCGCCCAATCTGCTTCTTTAAATGGCCCCCAGAGACCCTGCTTCCTGATATTCAGGCCTTGTTGTAGCCTCTTTCCTTTGAGTGTGGAATCACTTCTAATGAATAGTAATGGATGCCACTTTTCAAGGTTAAGTTATAAAAGACTGTGGCTTCTGTCTTGGGTGCTCATTTTCTCTTGTAGTCCTTGACTTGGGGAGAACTAGCTGCCTTGCCATGAGGCAGCCCTGTGAAGAGGTCCATGTGGCAAGGGACCAAAGTCTGCACACAAGTACAGGAGAAAGCATGGAAGTGAACCTCTTTGAGTCTTCAGATGAGCCCATAACCCTAGCGGGCTGCTAAGGCACAACCTCATGGAGAGATCTTGAGCCAGATCTCTCATCCAGCTAACCTGTTCCTAGATCAACTTGACCTACCAAGACTATGAGATCACTATATTTGGGGATAATTTATTATGTAACAAGAGATAGTAACTATTGAATTCTAGATTTAAATCCTTTATTAACTATAGGGATTGTGAATATGTTTTACCACTCCATGGCTTGCCTGTTTGCTCCCTTAATGATGTATTTTATGAATAGAAGTTCTTAACTTCAATGTCCAATTTAGCCATCTTTTCCTTCATTATTAATGCTTGTATTCTGTTTTACAAATCTTTGCCTAACCTAAATCTAGGACTTTTTTTATGTTCCCATTTATATACAAAATTCATTTGGTGTTGATTCTTGTGTATTATTTAAGGTAGGAATCAAAATAATTATTCTTCATGATTCTTCATTTATTAAAAAGGCAACCCTTTTCTCACTGCATAGAAATTTCATATTTGTCATAAAGTGACTATGTGTGGTTTTCTTTTCTTTTCTTTTTTTCTTTTTCTTTTTTTTTTTTTTTTTTGAGACAGAGTCTCACTGTGTTGCCCTCAGTAAAGTACTATGTTGTCACAGCTCACAGCAACCTCAAACTCTTGGACCCAAGCAATTCTATTGACTCAGCCTCTTAGTAGCTGGGACTACAGGCATCCACCACAATGCCCGGCTATTTTTTGTTGCAGTCGTCATTGTTGTTTAGCAGGCCTGGGCTGGCACCCTAACCACTGAGCTATGGGCATCAAGCCAGTGTGGTTTTTTTTTTTTTTTTTTTTTTTTTTTTTCTGAACTCCATTCTAATCCTTAGGTCTATTTGGTATCTGACAGTGTAAGTCTTCTAATTTTGTTATTCTTTCAAGGTTAGCCTGGCTCTGCTTGGTCCTTTGCATGTCCACATAAATGTTAGAGACAGCTTATCAATCTCTTCATATACTTAACCACATAAAACTCTGCAGAGGTTTTGATTGAATTGCATTGAAACTATAGATTAATTTAGGAATAAATGACATCTTTCCAGTACTAAATTGTTAAAATTTATTAATAGGGTATAGCTTTTCATTTATCTGAGTTTTCTTCATCTCACTAATGTTTTGTACTTTTCAGTGAAGAGGTTTTGCATATCTTTCATTAGATTTATTCTTAGGTGTTCGATAGTTTTGATGCTTCTTTAAATGGCATCATTTTAAAATTTTCTATTATTAGCAAACTTAACAGGCTATCTACTTATTTTTTTGGATTTTCCATATACATATTCGTATCACCTGCTAACAATGAGTTTTATTTCTTCCTTTCCAATCCTCATTCCTTTAATTTTTCTGTATTTCACTGCTTAAGACCTCCTAAGTAATATAACATAAAATAGTATTGACTGGGGCAGCACCCATAGCTCAGTGGGTAGGGGGCTGGCCACATACACCTGGGCTGGCAGGTTTGAACCTGGCCCGGGCCTGCTAAAACAATGATAACTGCAACAACAAAAATAACCAGGTGTTGTGGTGGTCGCCTATAGTCCCAGCTACTTGGGAGGCTGAGGCAAGAGAATCTCTTAAGCCAGTGGTTCTCCACCTTCCTAATGCCACAACCCTTTAATACAGTTCCTGTGGGTCGCAACCCACAGGTTGAGAACCGATGGCTTAAGCCCACGAGTCTGAGGTTGCTGTGAGCTGTAACGCTACAGTACTCTACTCAGGGAGACAGCTTGAGCCTCTGTCTCAAAAAAAAAAAAAAAAATAGTATTGACTGGGCATCCTCATCTCTTTCTCATTCTAGAGGGAAAGCTTTCAATATTTTATAATTTTTAATTTAGTTACATCCTATGAAGATTTAAATATTTTATTACTAAGTATAATATTTACTATATTTTTACAGATATTATTTATCAGATTAAGGGCATTCTCTCCTATTCTTAATATGCTAAGAGTTCTTATCATAAATGAGTGTTAAGTTTTATCAAAAAAGTTTTGTGCCTTACTACTTTTACCCCTTTTATTTTGTCAATGTGGTAAGTAACATTAATTTTCAAATGTTAAACAAACTTTTCATTCCTCGTATAAACTTTCTTTGCAAGGAAGTCATATTCTTTTTCTATGTCACTGGATTCAATTAGCTAATTATTTTCTTTAGAGTTTTATGAGCAAAATTAGCATGTAACTGTCCTTTCAGTTAATGTCTTTAAGTTTTGGCATCAAGGTTATGCTGACCTCATAAAATAAGTTGGAAAGTGTTCTCTCTTTTTCTGCTTTCTGGAAGCTTTTGGGGAACAAAGGTGTATTTATTGCTTAATTGTTTAAAATGATTCAGTAATCTGGGCCTAGAGATTTTCTGGTAAGGTTTTTAATTACAAATTTGATTTATTAGGGGGTGCCCGTAGCTCAGTGGTTAGGGCGCTGGCCACATGCTTCAGGGCTGCTGGGTTCCCACCTGGCCAGGCCTGCTAAACAACACCAACAACAAAAATAGCCGGGTGTTGTGGCAGGCACCTGTAGTCCCAGCTACTAGGGAGGCTGAGGCAAGAGAATCGCTTGAGCCCAAGAGTTTGAGGTTGTTATGAGCTATGACATTACAGCACTCTACTGAGGGTGGCAAAGTGAGACTATGTCTCAATAAAAAAATTTTTTTAATTGATTTATTTGATAAAGAGAAAATCTGAATAATCCTGCTTCTCTGGCAGAAAAGTAACTGTATTGTTAGTTCTGGCAAATTGTATTTTTAAAAAAATGTTGTTTTATGGCTGGGAACAGTGGCTCACGCCTGTAATCCCAGCACTCAGGGAGGCTGAGGCGGGTGGATTGCTTGAGCTCAGGAGCTTAAGACCAGCTTGAGCAAGAGCAAGATCCTGTCTCTACTAAAAATAGAAAAAGTAGCTGGGCAATGTAGCATGCACCTATAGTACCAGCTACTTGGGAAGCTGAGGCAAGAGGATCCCTTGAACTCAAGAGTTTGAAGGTGCTGCGAACTACAATGATACTACGGCACTCTAACCAGGGCATCAGAGTCAGACTCTGTCTCAAAAAAAAAAAAAAAAAAATTATATATAATTTTAGTAATTTTATCTAAAATCAGAATTTACAGTGTCCTATTTTATCATATTAATGTTTGTAAGATCTGTAACAATATCTCCTTTTTCACTCCTGATAATATGGATATTTTGTAGACAATTTTTTCATCATCTATCATTGGATCAACTGATGAATGAATAAATAAAATGTAGTAGATCTATACAATGGAATATTATTTGGCCACAATAAAGTAGTGATATAATATAGATACATCTTGAAAATCTTATGCTAAGTAAGTTCTACTTCTTTTACTTAGTATAATGAATTTTATAAATTCATTTACATAGAATGTTCACAATGGGCAAATCTATAGAGACAAAAAAAGCAGATTATTGGTTACCAAGGGCTGGAAGGTTTGGGAGGATGGGTGAGAATGGGAGTACCAGACAAAGAGTATGAGGTTTCTTTAGGGGATAATGAAAGTGTTCTGAAATTGATAGTGGAAGCTCAGCACCTGTAGCTCAAGCATCCAGGGCACCAGCCACATACCCCAGAGCTGGTGGGTTCAAATCCAGCCTGATCCCGCCAAACAACAATGACAACTCCAACCAAAAAATAACTGGGTGTTGTGGCGAGTGCCTATAGTCCTAGCTACTTGGGAGGCTGAGGCAAGAGAATCACTTAAGCCCACGAGTTGGGGGTTGCAGAGAGCTGTGACACCACCATGGCACTCTACCCAGAGTGACAGCTTGAGACTCTGTCTCAAAAAAAAAAAAAAAGAAATTGATAGTGGTGATGGTTATACAACTCTATGAATATATGAAATACCATTAAATTTTATGGTATTTGAATTATATTTCAATAAACTCTTAAAAAAATGTATCATTGGACAGATTAGATCCTCCTTCACCTTTGTTCAAAACAACAAATTGGAAAAGAAGTATTACCTAATTGTTCATTTTTTCTACCTTAACACTAGTATTTCAATTATCTCTTATTTTGGTATCCCAGAAGTTTTCATCCCAGAACATTGCACAATAGTATCAGCAAGACAATTTGAATACACTAGTTCTCAGGAAGATGAATTTTAGGAATTTCATCGACAATAAGCCTGTATATCCTTAGAAAAGTCTTAGTATACCCCCAGGAGTAGTAACACCTCGTCTGAAGACCACTGCACCAGGCTGTAATCTCAGTGTAGGCATGTGGGGGAGGAAAAGGGTCATGTTCTAGTATCTGCTAGCTGTGTGAAAACATGTTCCACCGCCCCTTGTAAGTCAGTTAGGATCTGCATTTGGGCTGCTGACCCAGACATGGGTACTTCTACAAGGTCAGCTCCAGTCTAAAAACAGCGAAGGAGATGTGGTCAGACAAGCCTCTGATCTCTGGAAGCCACAACAATGTAGAAAACAATGTAGACAAGATAACCTTGGCTTCATTTGGTGACGCGGAACTAATTCTTAGCTCTACCTGAGGCTGCCCAGACAACTTCTCACAGTTGAGGGGGGATTTATGCAGCTGGAAAACTTGATCCCTTGCTTTCCCCTTTTACTTTTTCGTGGGTGTATTTAATCTTTGTACCTGCCATGTCTGCTGAGTGTATAATTAGCATGCTGACATCTGAGCAGCAGTGCTTCTCAGCTAGATTTAGGGGTGGAAATATTTTTTACTTTAGATAAACTTAGACACTGCTCCCTCCTCCCCTGCCCAACTTCCTTGGTATCCTGCATATGACAGCTTTTTAACCCTTGGAGTATGTCAAAGGCACAGGAATATCTGTGTCCAGATGTCAACTGGAATTACCTTGTCCTTTAAGATATACAGGAAATTGGCTCAACCCACCTTGCCATCATTCCATAAGCTGTGTAAAGCTCAATGCCTTCCTCACAATTTTCTGAAGATGTCTGGGAAGCATAGGTCCTCATGGTCACCTCTGACTCCAGCTGCTGTGAATTGCAGTTTGGAGGTTGTCTCACTCTCTTCCAACTGCTGCCCTTGTTTCCTGAGGCCAACCCAGTCATGGAATTCAGAATTTGTTTTCTTTTGGTGGTGTGCAGGGCTGAGGAGGATCCCCATAACGTGTGTATAACAGACTTCAAAGAAAATTAGGGGGAAATGAGGGATTTACTTCCACGCAATACAGCCACCATAAAATTAAATGATCAGACATCTGTGTTCTTAAGGTTTCCCACCATTTCCTACCTGCATGGAGCTCTGAACTCCCATATGGGGCTTGGCCTTCTCCCCTTCTTTCTCCTTTTGTTCTGATTTCCCTATGCAGAGCAAAAGACAACATATCTAGGCAGAAAAAAATCTTTTTCCAACCATTTCCCTGGGTCTAGGTTTCTGTCAGTATATCTTAGGACACTGACCTATAGCTTTCAAATTAGTATTTATAAGGATTTGCCCCATTAAAGTCACAGGCAGCTAAACATTCTCCTCTACTCCAGTTTTAGTTCAGAGACTAGGGGAAGAGATTTTGTTTGTTTTTTATATTTATCAGGAAAAAATCCCTACAAGAAGGGGGCACTGGATATTAATTGAATAACAGATGACAAGGAAAATCGAGCCAGTCAACACTCTTTATTGAGTGCCTAGTATGTTCCAGGCACGAGGGTAGGCACAAAGAGAAACAAAATCAGACAGTTCTGTTCTTCTGAAGCTAACAATGCTAATGGGAAAGAGAAACATCAAATACATAAACAACATGAAAATATTAAGTGACAAGCACCAGGAAGGCAGGATACAGGTGCTATGATAGTAATACGCTACCTAGTAGGAGGCTAGGGAAAGTTTCCATGGGGCTGAGGCTGTAGGGCTGTGACCTGAAGGCCCAGAAAAGGGTTAACTTGGGCAGGGAATAAAGAGCATTCCAGGCTGGGAGAGCAGGCCATGCAAAGGCTTTGTGACAACAAAAAGCCCTGACAAAGTACTGAAAGAAGGCTCTTGTGGTTGGAGCTGCAAAAATGTGGAGGAAGATTAGGTGGGAAAGTTGGGGAAGGCAAGACCACTAAAAAGTTCTCAACAGGGGGATTGTGAGGCTCAGATTTGCATTCTGAAAAAAATTACTCTAGCTGCAGTGTGGAGAATGGATTGGAAAGTCACAAAGGCTAGAGAGGAACTATCTACCACCTGCAGCATCCACATGGAGACAAGCAATTGATATGATTATGCAGACACATCTTATCTGTGTGTGTTATTTTAATACAATTTTTAAGCCACATGAATACATACATACAAATAGTTAAGAATATCAAACAGTACCTGTACTATTAGGTTTATAAAAAATAGGAGTCCCCTGACCATCCCTTTCCACTGCTTACCACCTTCCACTAAGATCCCTTCTTTCCACTCTTAACTGTTCATCCGGTGGTCCCTCTTCTCTCCCCCTGCTTTTAAAAAACGTAATATCTGGGCAGCACCTGTGGCTCAGTGGGTAGGGCGACAGCCCCGTATACCGAGGGTGGCAGGTTTGAACCTGGCCCCGGCCAAACTGCAACAAAAAAATAGCCGGGCGTTGTGGCAGGTGCCTGTAGTCCCAGCTTCTCCGGAGGCTGAGACAAGAGAATCGCATAAGCCCATGAGCTGGAGGTTGCTGTGAGCTGTGACGCCATAGCACTCTACCCAAGGCAACTAAGACTCTAAAAAAAAAAAAATAAGCATAATATTTTAAAGAGCTGTTTATTTTTCAATTTTAGACATTGTTTGCTTCCTACTACCCAATCCCCCACCCCCCACTTAACTCTATTCTGATCCTGCCAAGAGGGAACTTTACCAGCACTTCCTTTTTAGTCTTCCCATATGTGAAAAATACTGACTCATTCATTACCTGAAAATCCATCAATCAATAAGGACAGAAACATACATCTCACTATAAATTTATACTTTAGCAAGTGCAAAAGTACCTTCATTATGCCTCTGTCCTGAACATTTAAAGTAGTAAGGATTTGTACCCCTTTAAGGAAAAGCTACCACATTTTTAAGCTGGCTTAATAAGAAGATTCAAGGAAATCACAGTATGTGCTAGTTGAAAGACATAATAAAGTTATTTGCACTATGAGGCAAAAATAATCTTTATGGGACTAATGTCTTGGGGAAGAAGAGTTAGAAAGGTCACTCACTGAGGATACTCCGTATCTGTGGCTGGAGTAGCAGAATGGGCCACGCCTATGTTGCTTGGAGTGTAAATGAGCATAAAAACACATGGTGATTCCTACACAGTCTACAAAAACAAGTCCAATGTCTTCACCCTCAGAGAAATCAATTACAAGGAAGGAAATACTCTGAGATACAAAGATTTATACACAAGACTATTCATGACAATATTATTTATAACAACGGAAAGCAATCTCAACGCCCCTGAATAGGAAAAGGGCTAAAGATACATCTAATTAGAATGGAATAATACAAAATCATTAAATTCATGCTTTCAGAGACATTTAACACCGTAGGGAAATGCTCATAATGTTTAATGAGAAAAACAGTTGAGGGGGTCAGCCTACGTGTAAAACAATACGTAATATATACATATATGAACATGTAGAAGCATAAAGAAAATATCTAAATACATTCCAATTTTGTAAGTGCATAAAGAAAAGATTTTTTTTCTCCTAATGTAGTCTGCTACCCATGTACTTCAGAATCATGGGAGGGGGAGCTTATTAAAAATGCAGATTCTTAGGTACCACACCAGACCTACTGAATTAGTCTTTGGAAGCAGAACCTAAAGACCTCTGTCTCCCTGCACACCCTGAGTAATCCTGACTCACACTTTAGTTTGAGAACTGGATCAGCTCTCTCGGGGTGTGAAATTATGAATAATTGTCTTCCTTCCTTAAATCTTAAATTTTCCAACAAGCCTGTGTTGCTTTATGACCCAAAGTTCATTTACACTCTAGCCTGGGGCAACAGAGTAAGATTCTGTCTCAAAAAACAAAAACAACAACGACAACAAAAAAAAAAAAAACCCACAAATTTCATTTAAAACACATTCATGAGGCATAAGTATTAGAAAATGGAACTGACTTGGCATCTATTTGGGCTAGTGTAAATAACTTGTAAGAACCGGAAAGTGCATGTTTTTTTAATCTGAAGTAAGTAGGTTATCTATGGATTCTTGACCAGTGAAAGTCAGTTTAGGACAAAAAAAGTATGATACTAAGTGTAGATAGAAAAATCATAACCTCAATAAATTGTGCAGGCAAAAAATAGAAATAGAATTATTTTGAGACATATGAGGAACAATAGCATTTCTAATGTCCCAAGATGTTCCTTGGCAAAAAGAGGATTCAGTGATCAAATTTGGGGCACAATAGATACTACAATCCCTTCTCTTCTCTGTGAGTCAAAACCATGAACAGATTACAGGTTCTGAGAAGTCAAATAAAGTTTCATTTTAATTCTAGCTCCACAAATTCTTAGAATGTTCCTGTCATTGAAAACAAATTCTAGGGTAGAAGAGGGTCTATCCATGGACTGGTATCATACACTTGACCCTACCTATCAATTTATTTCCATGTTCCCATGGTGTCTGAGAGGTTGGCCCAAATATAAATAAATATAAATAAATAGAGCCTGATTCTAAGGGTCTGGCTTGAGTCAGCTACCAGGTAATGTTCAGGAACAGCAAAACAGAGTGCCAGCCTACATGATTAGGAGAAAGTTTAAAGTAGCTATAGATTTACTTTGGTTTACTTATCTGCCTCTACCACTAGACTATGGGCTTAGAGCTAGAATTTTGTCATTTTGTCTATCCTTTTTTTCACAATAAAGCCCAGTAATTATTTTGTACTCAATGAATGGGGAACCACCAACCAGGTGGGGGTTTTTGTTTGTTTTTTTGACAGACCCTCACTTTGTTTCCCTGGCAACAGTACAGTGGTGGCATAGCTCAGTGTAACCTCAAACTCCTGGGCTCCATTGATCTGACTGCCTCAGCCTCTCAAGTAGCTAGAACTACAGGCATCTGCTATGGTTTAATTTTTTTTTTTTTTTTTTTTTTTTGACAAGTTCAGTAATGAAATGGGACAAACATAGAGAGCCTTTTTGAATGAACTGGTAGTCAAGACGAGCTTTCCCTGGAACACATTTTAGAAATATCGTGGGGCAAGTGAGTCAGAGATATACCATGGACATAGAAATATGTCCTAAAGTTTATGTACTCATGTTATCAAGGCTTCCTTTTTTTTTTTTTTTTTTTTTTTTGAGACAGAGGCTCAAGCTGTCACCCTGGTAGAGTGCCGTGGTGTCATAGCTCACAACAACCTCCAACTCCTGGGCTCAAGCGATCCTCTTGCCTCAGTTTTTCTATTTTTAGTAGGGACAGGGATGTCGCTTTTTTTTTTTTTTTGCTCAGGCTGGTCTTCAACTTGTGAGCTCAAGCAATCCACCCACCTTGGCCTCCTAGAGTGCTAGGATTACAGGCGAAAACCACTGCGGCCAGCCAAGGCTTCATTTCATCGAAAAAAATATTTGAGTGCTTACTATACGCAGGTATTGCTAAGAATAAAGAAGTGACCAAGACATAGTTCTACCCCCAAGGGTGCCATGCAGTAGAGATGCTAGTCCTAGCCATTCTAGTCCTGCGCTTCCTGCACTAGAGTCCCAGCCTCTTACATAGGTTTGGGCATAGTAGGTGTCGAGTTCATTTGAATTGAGTTTGGAAACCAAGACACACTTGAAGCCTGATCATACTTTGGCACTTCTGGGGCAAAGTCCAGAGTTAGACAGAATCAGACCACTCTAGAGACTGCATCAGGATGATTGATATCATAAGCAATCAGACCTGTCTTGATCACTGCTACTTTAAGAGTCTCCACAACCAACCAGGAATCAAAATTTTGACCACAGAAACCCCAGAACCCAAAGTCATTTATCATACACACTATGGAAATGTTTGTCCTTTACAACTCTCTAGGTTCTTGAGATGTTAATGGATAGTATCAGGTGAAATAGGACTGAGAAAGAGGTTCAATAGAGCAGACAGGCTTCTGTACTGCAGGGGTCTCAGACCTTTAAGCAATATGCTCATTCTTAATATGCATTATCTCATTTAACCTTTGCAACAATCCTATGAAGTAGGTCTTATTATTTTTCCCATTTTAAAGATGGACAAGCTGAAGAAACTCAGAGAAATTAAGGAACCTGCTCCAGAACACACAGAAAGAGGTACCACCATAAGGTATAAACTGGGACTATGATATCAGGTCTTTCTGGCACCAAAGAAATGAGCATTCAAAGCAATGCTAATACTGTTTCTAATATGTTGATGGGCACCAGACCACTCCCAGAGAGATGGACAGCATAAAGGACTTCCCAAGCTGATTTGATTAGGGAGCCTTTTTGAATGAATCGGCAGTCAAGACTAGCTTCTCCTGGAACAGGTTTTGGGAAATACTATTCGGCAAGTGGGTCAGAAATATACCATGGCAGATAGAAGAGAGGTGGAAGGCAGCTCAGAAGGAAGAGCTATTCTAGAATGAACATTTATTAAAACTGTGCTCAAAGAATTATTGATAGGGATGTATAAATTAAACCTCCATTTAATAGATACTATATTTCCAGATTCACTAGCGTCACTTCATGGTCGCTTCTTTCAAATGGATATTTGATATGACATTTCAATTACAACATATTCATGTTTTAGGGTTTGATTTACCTAGTAATTCAAATCATTATGTCACTAATTTCAATAAAGTGTGTTCACATTCGAGAATAAGTTTTAATTTGCTGTGTATCTCAGTAGGCCTGCAATTTGCATTTTGGGGTAAGATGATTTTTTTTGTATAGGACTGACTCAAACTTTCTAGGACATCTAGCACCCTGACCCCTGCTGACTAAACCCAGTAGTAGTGCCAGCATCACCAGTCCCCAAGTCACTGTGACAAGAAAACATCCCCATAATTTCAAAACTCTTGCTAGGGGAGCAGTAGCACTCCAACTGAGAATCGTGGGTTAAGAGCAAACCAGAAAGTTCAATAAAATACTAAGACAAAGCACCAGACACATATACTAAGGCTGGTGGGTTCAAGCCGGGCCCGGGCCCGGGCCTGCTAAACAATAATGACTATCGCAATCAAAAAATAGCCAGGCGCCGATAGTCCCAGCTACTTGGGAGGCTGTAGCAAGAGAATAGCTTAAGCCCAAGAGTTTGAGGTTGCTGTGAGCTGTGATGCCTTTGGACTCTAGTGAGGGCGACAGCTTGAGACGCTGTCTCAAAAAAAAAAAAAAAAAAAATTACTAAGACAAACATTTAGCCCAATCCTACATTCAGTATTCCACTATGGTCGTGCTATTGTCAATCCTGTGTATCCAGCATCTTGTTACATTTCCCCTTTTCCTGTCAGTAACACAAACAGATTCAACACAAACTGACAAAATACTATTTTTAGCCAACATGAGCAGGCTCTGTGTACTTGATGGACAACAGCAATAAAGCTGGCAGAAGCTAAGCTGAGGATTGCTTATATTTGTGTCAATAGCACAAAATGACAAGTACACTTGAATCGTCTAAGATTTTGTCAAATTTGGACTTTAAGAAGAATGCTGGGGTTTTGTTCTTTTAAAAATGATTTATTATCAAAAATCTTACTCCCTCTAACTACTGAGTCATTTCAGCAATGCAATTCCATCCTTTTGAGGATGATTAGGGCCCAAATAACTTCAGGCTAAAACCAAAAAATAAAAACTTGACTATAGGTCCAGTTCATAGACATGTCAATATGCATTCAGGAACATGGTTTTACTTCTTAATCGGAATGCCAAGCACCATAAAATCTTCTGCTAGAGTCACTTCTTGGAGA